>BHFT01062116.1:0-22329 GCA_004320025.1 Laticauda laticaudata
GTATGGGAAGGCAATTCTTTCGTTTCCAACAACCTGTCTGAGTGTTGACCTTTTTAAAGAATTAACAGATAATCAGAGTTGGGAAAGGGACTTGTAGGTCCATCCACCAATAGCCACACCCACCCAGCTCAATGGCTTCCAATTGGGCTCTCCAACCAATTTTACATAGTCCCATCATACTTTCTCCATATCTCAATTTCCTTTCGCCTTCCCCACTCTCTCTCCTCGGTAGAAGATTTGAGGAAATCAAGTGCCATGTTTAAGGTTATAGAAAGAGTAAACAAATAGCGCAATTTCCAAATCTTCTCGAACTTACATTAACACATTTCAAGTTCTCTCCTAGAAAAATATGTATTATCTCCTAATAAACACCTACACCTGTAGTAAAATTACTGGGATGCACCTACGTTTTCCAAACCCTGGATATCTCGCAAACGAGAACTTCATATACAAACAAGCTATGCTCTTCCAACGTACAGTGATGAATAGCCCAGCATCCAATTGTAGGACAGGTGGTTGATACGCTGAAGAACTCAATTTCTGTGTGTTCTTTCGTTCTCTTTAGTTTAGTGTGTACTAGTTTAGCTAGGAACAATCTACGAAGTGTTTATTGTAAAGAGTGTTATTTGGTGCGTGGTCCTACGAAGACTGCTTGGTGCAACCATTTTAGTTTGTGTCTTGCGCACGTTTTCTTATCCAGGGTCTGGCGAGTCACCAAAAAGTGATCAACCATCTTTCGTTCGACTGAGGAAGAACAAGTGGCATCCTGCATGCAATCATCTGGGGGAGCTTCTGTCCTTCATCGCCAAGACACTATCGCAGGCAGGTGTTCGACACTCCACGCACAGAGTCTCAGTCGACTCACACCAACTGCATATTTGAATACTCTCTACAGGTTTGCCCTTGCTCCATGTGCCTGTTTTCCCATCCGAGCCCAAGGCTCAGTAAATGGGTTTAAATCTTATTTTGTCTCTCTTGCGCCAGTTCGCCATAGCTTTTGTATAGCTCGCCTATTATGTGTTCTGGACCAAGGTGCTTCCTGTGCAGTGACCATTAATTAAGCACACGCTTAGTTCCAAACAACTCTTTTTATTTCAGTGCTGGGAATTACTTTTCATCCCAGCACCGTAATGGAGTCCCAAACGTATTCCCTTGAGATAAGCATCTCAGAGCGCTTTACTGCTCTCTCTCTGCTCTCGAATGCTGCCAACAACTAAAAGACTAATACCAAATGTAAACTAAAATAAATAAACTAACTGAAGTACCAAAAGTCCACCACAGAGCTTCGAGGTTTAACTGAACAAAGCAACTTTGCTTCCTGCAAAAGCGTTTCCCTTACCTTTACACTTCCTTTTTACCCTCGGGGAGGGACTATCACCTCCCAATTCCTTTACTCCAAGTCACCCCATTTGGTTTCAGCTGCTCTTGCCTTCTAGGCAGCTCTGCACACATTACATGCTCTGGGAACAGGCGTCCCCCTGTTCCTCTCCTCACTGCTGCCAGACTCTGGAGGACTTTGGAGGCAGCAGACACCTCCATAATGGTGCTTCCTGGCCCCATCTCTGCATCAGATGCAAGACCCTTCATTCGAGTCCTCCCAGATTCGGCTGGACTGATCTCCGTTCTTTCCCCACTGATCCAATTTCCCACTGCCAATTCTGCCCACAGACTTGCTGGCAAACCACAACAATATGGGTAGAAGGCTTGGAGGCAATTTGATTAAAAACTCAGTCCACCCGTGGTGCTAGGACTCAACTGCCAGGAGCAAAGACTCTCTCTAGCATCTTTTAAAAACCACTGACCCACTGTGCCCTCGATTCAGTTCTTGGAATCAAGAAAGAAACATTTCGGAAAGAGAACCCAAAATGCTGTGCATACTTTTGACCCAATTCTGTTTTCTTTCCTTTGGAAATTCAGGTTTGGATTTCTTCCATAGGCTTTTCACTTATCCTATTTGCTGGCTGCTCTGCTTTTTTGTTTCCTGGCGTACTCCTTTTTTTGGGGTGGGGGTTGGAGAGTGGTTGTGGTGCAATGTGGGTGTAATCCACCATGCTGCAGATGCGATTTTTGCGCGTCGTACATTTTGGGTCAGCAAAATTAGTAATTTCCCGCTTGGAATTCAGAAAGTTTCTTTATTGGATGCAGCAAAAAGCTTCCATTCACGAAATCAATGCTCATTTTCTCACTCGTCTCGTTGTGGCGCACTCTGTGTTTTAAATCATGCCGTGATTCTATTTCTCATGCTAGTGTCAGTTCATTACAAAACAGAAGGCTCAAGCGGTGCTTAAAAATTATCTTTAATAGCGTTAGAATAAAGAGATTGCACACGGAAACAAACAAGATAAACACCTGAGGCCAAGAGTTTGCTTGAGAATGGAAAACAAACAGTAAATTAAATTTTGTTCTCTGGGATACCTGTGTCCACCAAGTTGTGCTCTCAACTAAGCTGCTGATTTCTTGCATTTTCCAGGGCTTGAAGTGCTAAGTAAAATTCACTTTCCTATCTCGAACTAAAGTGCTCCAGTTACTAAAAGTAATGTGTCTGCATGAGAAAAGGAATTCTTCCTGGCCTCCCAATGTTGTCTTCTCTAACTGTGTGTAATTTGTTGAAGATCCTCTCTTTCACGCTGAGACACTCCTGGGAGAGACTTATTTTCAGGGCAGAGGCAGGTGTGGGGAAAGAAATAAACTCTGGCATATTCAATTTCTCGTGCTGAGAACTTTGGAGGCAGTTTGCTGATTAAAGCACTCTGGTCAATGAGGGTTAACATAATTAAGCAAGATAGTCGGCCTTTCATCTATGTTTCTTACTCGGGATTCTGTCCTTCCCCCATTTCCTTTTAAAACTTTGTGGTTAAAGTTTCTGCGACGCTTGACTATCCAAGAGCCGTTCGAGTGACCAAGAACTGCCACTGCCAAGGTACGTCGGTGTGTTACCCTTGTTCGTTGTTGTCAGTCCTGCTAAAGTCATGTGATGACTCCCGCATCATGAACCCCATGGACAACGTTCCTCCAATGCAATTCCAGTCTATTTAACAGTTCTCTCTCCTGTGAGGTCACATTGTAAAGTTCATGCTGACTGGACTTTCTCATTAGTGTGGACTCACATGCAAAGCGCCCCTCTTTTCTCTTGTTTGATTGCCCCTTTCTTTTCTTTATTTGCCCTCAATCTTCGATTTCAAACCCTACTCAGCACTCTTCTCCATTCCTTCTCATTAGGTGACCAAAGAAGCAGATATTGTCCACAGGCTATTTGCGGTTTAAAAAAAAGGTTTAGATGGAGTTGTGTGTACAAACAGCTCCTTGAGAGAGGATCATTTCGAGGAGCCCCAGGCCAATTAAGTAAAGGTATAAACAGCTTGAGCAAATAACTTTACCTTCTACCAAAGTTTCAACACATGTTATGATGAGATGTTATCTGTACGATTCTCAGATAAATGAAATATCTTTGGAAACAAGCCAAGCTCAAGAATACAAAAAACCCAATACAGATAAGTCCTTACGTTACTCCACCACATGAGAAGCAAGAGTTACATACTCTGTAGCCATGTGAAGAGAGGGTTAGAAGAAATATGGGCGTTTCTTTAGTGTCTTCTTGAGTATTTAGGTTGTCCTTCTCTATTTCCAGATGTTTTCATCCTTCCAAACTAGAAACGATCAACACTATTTCCTTCAAGTTCCCTATGATGACGAGTGCAGTGGTTAAAAAATGGCAGTACTGCAAGCTTACTTCTGCTTGAATCTGGCGTGAGTTGCAAGTTTCTCAAGGCAGTTCAGTTCTCACCAAGACTCAAAGGTTGACTCAGGCCTTCCATCTTCTTGAGGTGGGAAAAAATGAGACCAGATTGTTGGAGGAAATAGGGGCGGGACTCTGTCAAGAATAGATAACAGTGTAAGTGGTTTGTTAAAGAAGCACTGTGGAATAGTAGGGAATATATTAAGTGTAAAAGTGTCATCCATTTGCTGTTGCTGAGCATAAAAGGCGCAGAGAAGGGTAGTTGAAGAAGGCAAGTATTAGAGTAAGGACTATGTGAGTCCTTAGTTCCAACTTTCCTGAGTGTGGGTGTTTTATTCTGCGCTGCAGTTGTTCCATTCCCAAACTAGGTAACATTCATCATCATCTAGCACTGATGATGAAGTTATGAATCTTCAGTTCTGGGGTAATGAAACATCTTGCAGAAAGCCAAACCAAGCTTCAGACAGAACCAAGGACCCCACCCTGAGTCCTTACTAAATGTTTCTAATTTCTCAAAACCTCGCGAGTCACTAAACTTAAGCAGACATTTTAAGTGGGAAAAATCACTGATGACCATGACTTGTGCTTCTGGTTTAGAAAGAAAACATTGATTTTACTCAGTTTTCACAGTATCTGGGAGCTTTGTTCTACCTAACCCCAACACACCTCCTTCCACTCTCATTATCTGAGAATTGCTTGATGGCTAAAAAGCACTGCGCTTACTGTCTTGTATCTATATTTGCACAGCAAATGTGATTGTACCTTCAGGTATTTTAGATATGCAGGGGCTGTCTTGGTATGCAAGCGCTGCGTGTTCCTTTCTTATGCGAAACAGCTTATATCTATATGGAACATCTCCTTGTCTCTCAGATCGATTTTCATTCTAGGGTGAATGGGGTGGAAAGTTCCGGTCAATCGTCTTCTTTTATCTGTGACTCTTCCCCTACTTTTGCTCTTAATTTTGTGATCACAGTTGTTTAATATTTGTGACCTGCATCTAAATAATGTCAGTTAAGAGCTTACTCTCTTGCAAATCCTTGTGTCCAAATCTCCAGTGCAATCTTCAGTTTGTAGTATTGGTGTACGGTGAAGAGAAAAAGTGGAGTACTTAGCCTATCTGTAATTTGTCTTTACTCTTTTTTCTCTCTCTCCCTCCATCCTCTTCTGTGGGAAAGCAGAGAGATTGGAGAGAAGAGAGAGGGGAGGAGGAGGGAAGATTTGAGTGTGGAGTAGAGGAGCACACAATAATATAAAGAGCTGACTTGCAGTAGCGACATACTGTCAGCATCCACCAATTGTTTTTAACATATAAATAGTAAACAGTTTGCTTACTCTGTATTTCTAGTATACGGAAAAAACCGTTTATTCTTTCAAATTTCAAGGACTTTTGTGGTTTGTGGTACTCCTCTCCTGATGCTTAGGATATTAATATTTTTCTGATGCCTGAAATTGGTTTTTATATCCCAGGATATCCTCTTAGAGAACTTCTTCAACGCCAAACCTACCTAAATGCCTCTTTTTTATCATGGTTCAAATGGTATTTTCTTAGGTTCAAAAAAATTTTCTTAGCTCTTTTTTGGGGAAAACCTGTCAGAGAGTGATAGATTCAACTTGCTTACAAGCTTTGAATGTTAGTTTAAGTAAACAAGTCAGATATCTTTGGCAGTGTGAATCGAGAGGATGGAGTGTTTAACTCTAAGAGACTTTTGCATGCACCCAACATCTTCGAGAACATAAAGATTACGAATCCTAACTACTATACATTAATTTGCATCGGATAGGAGGAGGAAACTTATTAACAATGGAGCAAACATGTGTCAAGATCTAATATGTTTCATTTTTTGCTACTCTTTTGCGCCATTGATGCACCTTTCAAGTGCTTTTTCTTTCATATACACCACACTCATTTTTCCCATCCATTCAAAGCTCTTCCCTTCTAAAGTGCAAAAGTTTTGATTGCCCTAGACATTGTTTTGCTTTTACCACCATGGGTACCTGGTGAAGTGTTGGAGACAACCAACAATAAAGAGAGTGTGCATGATGTGTTTTGGCAGTTTAGATGATCGTTCTGGGAAAAGCTCTCAACCTACCAGTGTGTTACTAAGAGAACATAGTGGCAAATTAGGAGTCCATCTTCGGTCAGTTATGGGCTATGCATATAAGATACAAAACAAAGCCTTTCACTTGGAATTGCTAGAATCTGTTTAGATACAGAGTCGTGAAGAGTGGACAAAAACGTTCACATAAGAGAATAGCTCGTTCATGCAAACATACTCATACTCATTTGTAAGATTTTATGGCTCGCGCAGGCATATAAACGACATTATTCCACCCTAATTCTGTTCTGGCTTTCAAGTGTTCAGAGCAGCATTTTGGATGACATCTAATTTTCTTTTGTGAAGGATAAAAGCTATGTCAACTCGTTTTCATAAGATGGTTTCCAGGTTATAAAGAGCTACCAACCATTCTAAATCAAACTGGGTGGTCCCCAAAAAATAAGACCCCACTGCATGGCGTGTATGGTAATTAATCTGCGCGAGAGACTTGTAAAACAAGAGAAGAAACAGGTTGCCTACGCTCTGTATTTTGGTTAAAGCGATTTAATGCTGCGTATCTTGTCCCTACTACCAATCCCTTTACTGTCAGTGCGCCTCATCATCCCCTTCCAAGCCATTCGTTGACTGAGGTTCCATTCGCTCAAAAAACATAGTGTATGCTGCTCATGATACAATGAGTCCTGAGTCTCGCTGAAAATATAGTAGGTACCATATCTGTCGTGGTCAGCCATTTAGCGGTGGCATCACGACTCTCGTCGGGAATAACGTGGGACTACTGTGGCTCAGGTTCGTATCCAACCAAGATCCTCACGTCGTCATCCCGTTACGGGTCTCTCCGCTACTCCATCCGCAGGCATCTGCTGCGCATCCGCGCAACTCAAATCCAGTCGGGGTACCTCAGCTCGAAAATCTCGAGAGGAGCCTTCTTAGTGGAGTTACCCATTCAACGAGGAGGCCTTTCAGGGAAAAGCCTTTACGCGGCACGTTTTCAGTCGCACGATGGAGTGACTCGAGAAGAAAAAGTGATGGAAAGCGTGGCAGCAAGCAAGATTTTCGCGCAGCGACGCTGTCGCGATTACAGAATTGAAGCGATTTTAAGACTACCACGTGGAATTACCAACGTTCGATCAGAGGGGAGGCTACAGTTTGATCTTCGAGAGCTAAGTTTCCATCACCTCCCTCTGCTCCATTCACCGAAGCCTATCTGAGGCACTTAGCAAGTGATTTGCTATTACAATGTGCGATCACCTCTTAGATAGTGGGAAAAAAACCTAGTTATGGCGCCGGTGAAGATTCAATTAAAGGAGTGGGAGGAAGTGCGCGAATCTCTCCACCTGTTGAGTTCGTCTTATTCATGTGGGCAAGTCCAGCAGCTCCTGCTAGATACTATACCACTCTTATAGCAAAACTTCTCATCATGCTCGATAGATGCGATTTGCTCCTTTACCCTCTTTCAGAGCATACTTCGGCGTATGGTCTATGATTCTTATCTTGGAGTGGATTCGTAACACAAATCCTTTTGCTAGCCACCATCTCTGCAAAAGTGCGAAGGCAATCGTTAACCATGGGTCATTTCACACTGGGTCTATGATAAAGAGGGACTCACAAAAGTTGAAAAGAGGGAAGATGACTTACGGTAACTACGGAAAGAAACCGTCTGTTCCCTGCGAGTGTTTCAAGATTCATGGCAAGTTTGCTTCGACTCTGGAGTAGCAAGGCACAAGAGGTATGGACTGTGATGCATACTATTTTCATCGCTTGCCTGCCCTCCCATCTCCCTTAAGCTGGCACGAATAGGAGGTCGTACTCGTGCGAGCTTCATTTCTCATGCACACACCTCTCCTCATGCAGCGAGAACCTAGACTTCTTTCTCTGCCTCTCATCTCGATTCTTGATCGACAATACTCGAATAGAGAAACCTGCCGTTCCGTCTGAGGAGCTCGAAGGCGGAGAGTGAACCACAGCAGCCAAACAATTCGACAGGCCTCACCAGTATCTGGCACCAGCCAATAGAGAATATCTTTGGCCGAACCTCACACAGGTGTTTCCGGCACTCGGTCGCTGTAGCACCAAACGGCGTCGGCATATGCCTAAGAAGAGCACCACCTATCGGGCTTAGATAAGCAATGACCTGAGTCTAATAGGCGATAGTAGGGTGCAAGTACATACATCAAAGTGAGGGAAAATCTTTGTATTCCAGCCACATCTAACTACTCCCTACAATCAGCGATATATTAGTGGTCCAAGTGAGCAGATTTCTTTATTTAAATAAATTTCCCACTTGAAAATTAGGTTTTTCACAGTTTGCGGAAAGGGATTTTCCAAGCTTGCTGCGATGGGGGAACATTTCAGGATCTTAATTTCTATCATATACTCGTGGCTTTTGCAGTTAGCGCATAATACCTCGTGGCTATATTGAAGGAAATGATACATGTGAGGAGTTGCGCTACACTCAATCTCGCAACTCCTCTTCCTGCTATGCATGAAGCACCAAAGGCTGGAAAGACGCTTGAGCGCTGCAGACGATAACTTAATTCAAGTCGCGATTTATCAGCAAGTGTAGAGAGGAACTTGCCCCCTCGCGACCTTATTGCCGTGCGTGAAATCTAGAATGGGATGGGAGACAGCTGTTGGCCTGACGGAAAAGCGCCTTATCGACTCACTGCTTCCAGATGACCTTCCGGAAGTGTAGGTTCCCATCTTAATTCAATATCTCATAATAACCTACTAAGGGTCTTTGCCAGACAATGGCATCTAACTAGTTCCGCATGCGGGCCCAGCATTTCTTGCATTGAAAGGGGTCTATGGGATGAATCTGCCGAACTAATCAACACAGTTTCGCTTAGCAGGATTGCAAAGCACTGGACGACTCTCGTTGATGCATACACTTCAAGTATTCTCAAAGTTCCCAATACTGTCAAGATTCTCAGGACTGAGCCCAGCGTTCAACACTCAGCTTAAGCGCCAACTTGGACACAGTCAAGGACGAGGGCTTGATTTACTGCAAGAGGCGGCTAACAAGCGGATCATCAGCTCCTTCCATGTAAACACAAGGAGAAGACAACCACCCAATGCATACATAGATCCCTCACCGATTTTGATCAAATCTACGGATCAAGAGGATGATAGAGCAATGAGCCTACTTGGTGTCTATCTTTAATGTTGTGGAGGGAGATGTGACAGCAATTCTGCCGCTCAAGGGAGCGCATACTCCTCATCGCGGAGATCTACTATCCGTCCCACGAATGCCACTCAGCTCTACAGGTCGTATCACTGGAATTTCCGGCTAAGAGAGAGGAATCATATTCTAAAAAATACAGCCTCGTCACCCGCGTGCGAGGTGCTATATGAATAACAGTGAGGTGTGAGGGTTCATGAGATGAGACCAGCGCTTTAAGGAAGTTAATAGTGCTTCTGCCTGCTATGTTAGCCGAAGGCAATATCCTCCATAATTGATGACAGGTCTCAAGCTAGATATTTCTTGCGCGAACATTATACAGGCATGAGATCCACCTCAATGACTGGCAGAGGCCTGTGTGAATTTACCGAGGAGGATCGTGGAAGCTTCTGCATCCTGCACAATCTCATGCGCACCCGCCTTATATCGTCCTAAAGCAGCGAGCAAGTCCTTGACAAGTAACAGGAGGCTCGAATTGGACCGATCACTAAGGGCAACACAATTGGGCAAATAGGCCGCAGAACAATGAAGGAGACTACTTAGGCGCCGCTGAAAGACAATGTGTAACGTGCGCTTTCCACTGACAATGCCCTTGCATCTCTCTCGATCCATTCTCCTGTGCAATGGCTTATTTGCTGCCTCTACATGTGTGGTGCCCCAATTAGAGTCCGTTCACGTATAGAGGTGTGCATACGCGAGTGCAGCAGGACTAGACCCTCCTGCAGAGATGAGAGAAAGCAACTGTAGCCTAGACTCCCAGCACTCGGAGGAAGCAGTTGGAGATGTGGGCTCCGGAGATTTGAGGAGCAGGTGGCAGAAGAAGCAAGATGAGAGGCCAATAGATGCTCGATATATGCAATAATGAGGAATAGCGTTGCCATTCCTAAGACCCCTGTCTCTTATTACCCTGAATGAGACCATCTGCCGGCCTATGAGGTAGTGGCTTGAGCACGGTGTGGGAAAAAGGAGGGATCAGCTACAGTAAATGAAAACCCGGGTATATGGTTAATATTCACAGAAGTTTCGATGGTTTCTGGTGGTCAAATGAAGAGGGTGGCCATGCATTCCTCTTTATTCACATGTGGTGCTAAGCAGGTTTGTCTGGATTATTATTTTAACATTTAAAGAGAGGTTCTGGAAAGGTGTGGCCATCTGCCTGAGGGTGCATCACACCAATACACTTTGGAGATGTGACAAAATTTATGTCGTGTTCATAACTGGGAAAAGGAATGTTTCTATTTACTTCTCTTACAGGTTCGTGATTCGTTTTATCCCTCCTACCACAAGAGAGGACTGTTTCACTCTCGTTGTGACTTTCATCCCCTTACCTTGCTATACGTTTGATTAATTACCTCTATTTTCCCATTTCCAAAGGTCGGTCTGCGTCGAATACACCTCATCTTATCTAGTGGGATCTCGGCTATGAGCGCTCCTTCAGTCTCTCAATATGTGCTATCCTCTAGTACTGTTCCGCTCTTCCTCACTCTATCTAACCCATACCCCACATATGAGACTGCATTAGTCTCTCAATTATTACACGGTGTCTGGTAAAAATTCTTATTTCTCTGATATAATAGTTCCTAACTCCCCAATTACTTCCTATTTAGTGATACTAAATATAATAGCACACGCAAGAGAGCGCAAGGTGTGAAGTGCAATAAAGATAGGACTATTCTTGTTAACATTATATTAATAACAAAGCTGTAAAAAAAGATTGAAAGTGTATCTCGTAGTCTCAATAATTTGTGTCCAAACATTAGAGCTTCTCAACTATTAGTAGAGAGTCCACATTCTCGACAGGCGCGCGCTCGCTCTCAGTTCTGCTTGGGTTGTCACTACTTTTCCCTTTGGTCACTATTCTAGGAATGGTGGAGTATGGGAACTCCACCATTTCTGGAGGAATGGCTTCTAAGTCCATCAGGGAGAGTTAGTTGCGAGGAAGAAGGGTTCCACTGGGGGTAGAGCCATCTGTTTACACAGATGGCTAGTAGCTGCGATCATGCGGTGTCCTATTGCTGGTCTGCATCTGTTAGGCAGTCTATCTTGCCTTTTCTATCCAGTCTCGCCGTTCGAGAGTGCCTCCCAAATGGCCATAAGACCTCCTGCGACAATCAGATGATTATACGGGTTCTTGAGTCTCGCATATGTATAACTCAGCTTCAGAAGCGAGCTCAGCAAAAGCAGCTCCAACAATCGGAGGCTGCACAGAGTGGATTAGTTGAGTGAATGACACCATGCACTCCAGTGTCGTGTTAGAGTGAGATCACGTCCGCTGTCAAGCGGCTCATCTGGGATTATGGGTAGTCCTAAATAACAAATGATGGCTCGCCAAGTGCCTGGCGTGTGCGATGGGATTTCCTCTGTGCTAAAGAGGTCGAGGAGGAGTAGTGCCGCAGCTGTGATATGTTGTGTACGAACGTGTGTGCGTCTGCAGCCTTGGGGTAGTTTCGCATAGGTAGTACTCGTGCGTCTGTGTCAGGCCAGCTGGTACGAGAGTCTATGGCGGATGGGGGAGGAGGATGGGTTCGGCATCGGTGGCGTGGGCTTGCACTCTCGTGGCTTATGGTGCGGAGCCACGGGCGGAATCTCTTCAGGTTGGGAACCAGGTGGTGTCCGAATGAACATTGTGCCTGGACTGGGAAGGCTGGCTGCCTGTGCTGCTTGGACCTCCTACGGTAGCCGATTAGCCTTGCGTAAGGTTGAGGGCCTGTTGAATAGCATTGGAATGGAAAGAGTGACATCAACTGGGGTTAAAGGAGCAGACCTGGACTGGGTGGGAGCAAGGATTTACATCTTGGTCTGGAGGAGTTGTGAAGCAGAATCGATGATTTTCCTGTCCTTCACCAAACCTTTAGGTACTTGGGTTTTCTGCCATGTCCATGAGGGTCTAGGTTCACATAAGTGAGGGGAAGGGCTTGCGGTTGGAGAGATGAGGAGGTTCGGTGTGTACCAACTCTGAGAGAGGAGATCTACACTGCGATCACTGATGTGGTCTCTTATCTCCAGCAAGGACAAGTGTTGAGCTTCTGGTCCCTTCCGGTTTGCCTCTCTGCTTTTCTGTGGAGGTGAGAGCTGGGAGCAGTGGATGCAGGTGGCTGTGGCTTGAAGATGCATATGATTCTACCGTTTTTCCACCACTGCAGTAGGGGCGTCCTCCATGTGGCTCGCCACAGGGATAGTACAGCTGTCTGGGGGGGGTCTCATCGTGGGCATGCTCCACAAATACCTAGGAGACAGAGACTAGGACTCTCTGCCAGAAGAGTTACTGGCTCTTCAGGCAGGCTGCCGGAGATTAGAGGGTTTGTGAAAAGAGGGCTTGCTCCTTCGCGATTGGATGGATCTCACCTCGCAAGAGAAGTATGCAACTTGGCCATCACCATAGGTCTCTCTGATCACAACGAAAATGTTCATCTTGACTGCGGCCTGCACAGAATTTCCTTTTTAGGTGCAGCTTTCCCGTACCAGGTGTTGCCTGTGGCTTCCACCCCAGCCGAGGGAGCACCTCCGAAGATGCAGGCCCAGCTCTCCGCACTTTCTCTCTTCCAAGCAGCCTGGGCTATCCTATTTGGATGTCCCTATAGAGCCTGTGTTTTATCCGCACATAGAATACTCATTCTCCACTCAAGCCATATCCAGCATCTCATCCTCAATGTCCTTCTTCAAAACGTTGTATTGCCTCCTTCTCCCGCTTTTCTTGCGTCGTGCACTCTTCCTCCCTTTGGCAGGACCACAATGGGCCCTCAATTAGAGGGGAGCTTTCCAGGATTGATAGGGGACTGCTCCTCCACAACCATCAACCAAACGCAGCAGCAGCACCAGCACCAGCAGCACCAAGCAAAGCGACCAGGTCATCATAGCCAGAGCTAAAGCAGACAAGACAGCACCAGCAGCCACCAGCAGCAACCAGATAGCACCAGGAAAACACCAAGCCAGGACCAGAGAGCACCAGCAGGACCAGGAAAGCAACCAGCAGAGACCAGCAGGATGAGGAGCAGCACCATCAGAAGTAAGCAACCAGCAGAACACACAGCACCAGGGAGCAGCGCCCAAGCAGAGTAAGCACCAGCAGAATCCCCAAGACACAGAGCAAAGTGCAAGCAGAGTTAAGCACCAGCAGAAGCCCAGCACCAGGACAGTGCCAGGAAAGATAGTAAAGCACCAGCAGAAGCACATTACCACTGAAGCAGCTTCAGCAGAGTATAGCACCAGCAGAAGGCACCACCTCCAGAAGCAGAAATCAGCAGAAAGTAAAGCACCAGCAGAAAGCACCACCTCACAGAAAGCAGCTTCAGCAGAGTAAGCACACAAGCAGAAGCACCACCGCCATTAAGCAGCATCATTCAGCTCTCCAGAAGCAGCATTTAAGCAGAAAGATCTCAGCCTGAAGAGCGCAGCCCAAGGACGAGGAAGCCCCAAAGCAGAACGCAGAATTGAGGGTGCCAGGGGTGCGGTGAGGGTGGCCCTGCCCTCTTTGCCAGGAGCATGGCAAGCAGATGGTGAGGCTACTTCGTTTCCTTTTCATTGGCCGCCACTGCGGTTCTGGGTTTGCTGGCTGGCTGGCTGGCAGGCCCAGGGCTGGCAGGCAAGGCTGGAGAAGCTATGTTGTGAAAGCAGGTTCTTTCCTCTGAATGTTGACCTGCTTGGGAAGCTGCTTCCCTTTATAATTCACCCCCGGGGCTGACGCAATGCATCCCTCCCCCGCATGCGCAGTGAATGCAGAACGATCCGCTAGATCCATCCGCTAGATCCACTAGGCTTCCTCTACTGCATACCTCCGTTTCATCTGGCTCCGTTCCGCCTCTGCATCCGCTGTATCCGTTCCGTCAGTTCCTTGCTTTGTCTTGCAAACCTCTCCCCGGAAGCCTTGCAGATTCGTGCCATCCCACTCCCATTGCTGTCTTCCCATACTCCCTGCTAGGCTTTCCGTGGTAGATCTGCTTCTCTCATCGCTATGGAATCTCGTCGACCCCCGTCCAATCTTTTCCGTGTAGTGTTGTCCGCTCTGGTTATGCAAATTTTTGCCCCTTTTAAGAGCGGATAACAATGGATGGAACATTTTTCTCGTCCTCTGTGTCCTATTTACAAATGTTTTGCATCCGTCTGCCAGTGTGACAGGGCTTTTAATTCTACATCCCTGTAGCTTTATGGCAGGCTTTCAATTCATCCAAGTCTGAAATGGAAACAAAATTGCTAGATACTCTAAGAGCTAAAAAAAAGAATAAAAGGAGAAATTGTCAGACTACCTATAAAAGCATACAGTTTGTCTTCCCGAAGAAAGTTATATTTCAGAGCAATTTGAGAAGATAAAAATAATCAATTAAGCGATGAAATGATTTGTCCTTCTTTGAAGATGGTAGCATAATGCACTTAATTTGCTTTCTCCGAATCTCAGGGCTCCATTTTCTTCTCTTTTCCAAGTGATTTTATTCCTTTTGTGAGACATACATATGGATGCTTTTGATGTATCCAGATATATTTATGAGAACAAGTTGGGATCAGAGTGAGTGGTTATTCAAACTACAAGTCAAACACCAATGATCATGGTATGCATATTTTCTGGTGAACTGTTTGTCAAATATTTTTTCTGATTACATGAAAATTACTTTCCCCTTTCTTCACCAGAACAAGAGCAGAAACAGAGAAAGGATGAAATACTGTGAACTGTGAAAAACCTTCCATGTACCTAAGCACTGATCTTGGGTGGAAAACCATTGCAGATGAAGAATAATGATTAATGACAGACGGCTACTTTTTTTGGACTGGTATTTTCAAGCATCCCTTAAATCCATGTTTAGTAACATAAAAGATAAAAATTGAGTTAGGAACTCTACATGGCACCAATTCAAAGTCCAGAGATGGCCACATTTTTGGTCACTATAGTGGTCTATTTAATACATTTGGTAACTTGTTAACCAAGTTGGAGGCTTAGACTGCAGTTCTTGTATGGTTTTATGTCTCAAAATGCAGGAAACCATGGATCCAATTCTCAGAGGCAGAGATCACAGGAAGGTTTGTCAGATGCCAAACAAAGACATAATCACAAAATCAGGCAATGTAATTTTGTATAAATGTATGTGGGAATGATCTTGAGGAAAGAGGAGAAGATAGAGGGAGGAGCCCTCAGTAGCCTAATGGGCAAAGGTGCCCATAAGAAGAAGATGCCCTTAGTGATCAGATGATTAAAGATGGTGGCAGGAGATTTATGCATTCAGACTTGCAAAATTATTTTAATATATCCCTATAGTCAGGTAGAATTAGCTAGTACTGTTGGAATTCCTGTACAGTTTTTCCAGGAGGGCTGTCAGTTTGGGGATTCTACCACTTTCCAAGGACCATAGTTTGCCTATCTCTGCCAAAGACACCAAAATCCTCTTGAAATTAATGCAATTTTATTTGAGAAGCTGGATGCAACTCATTGCATCCAGTAGGATCTCAGATTTCACTGTCCCTCTTGAGCAGAATGTCTAAATCAGTCCACATGCCATTAGCCTATATGCCTACTGAAATATCTGACCTACAAAAGAGAGTGAAAAAGTCATAAGATAAAAAGTTGTACGAGTGGTAAGTGGGGTATTATTCTTGATCTTAACAGATATCTAATGATAGTTCTGATTTTGATGACATGAAAGAGAAAGAGTGAGAGAGGGAGGGAGGGAAAGAGAGAGAGATGGAAATATACACTATAATTTAACTGAAAAGAATGTTGAGACTTGATTTCTGTTTAGAGGAGAACCTATTGCAAATGGTATATCATGTACAGTTTATTTCATCTAAAGTAATGTACATGTGTGATTCATTGATAAGTCATTACCAGATGGTTGTTTGGATAAAGAATTCCTAGACCTCTGGGATGTCAAAGTATTGTCAGCAAGGATGTTTCAGTAGAAATGCTTTCACATGATGGCACTGCTTCCTGCCTGGCTCAATGGTAAATATTAAAAGTCATGGAATTCCAATGATTGAGAAAGTACAGATCATTAGTCATCTGCTTATGAGTTTGCTGATCAATTGAAATGGGTTCACAGCCCTTCAGAAGGAGTTGGCATTGGTCTTGGTGTTGAAGCCTACAGTTTTTTCAAACAAATACAAGAACTCAAATTCTGCAATCTGTAACTCAATGAAATTATAATTAAATGTAATGGTTTATTTATTTAATTTGTACACTGCCCCACTCTAAGCAATTGGGAAAGAGTTTTGTTTAGAATAATTGAAAACCACACAAAAATTTGTTATCTTTGCAAAACAAAAGACAAGGGAAAGTTACTAAAGACCATTTGACTACAGAATTATGGAGAATTGAGTGTTGGAGGAATTAACGGCTTAAAGATCTATAGAAAGGAGGAGGGTTGGGAAAAAAAGGAAAAAGCTCTTATTTTACTGTTATTTACCTTATCTCATCACTAGAAAAGTAGTGACATTCAGAGAAATGACAAAAAGAATAAACAAAAATTCAAGTGGACTTGGTGAATACATTGATTTTTTTTCCCTCCAAAAGCCCTGAAAGTTTTGTCATATATCTTTAGGCCACCGTGTGCTTACAGCACAGTATTTAAAGAATTAACCAGTACCATCATTTTATGACATTGTAAGCCACAGAGTGTTGCTTGACAGTGAGATGAGCAGCATATAAATTTCATAATTAATAATATAAAATCTCTGTATTGCCGAATTTAGCCCCAAGACTCTCATAAGCCAATGACATTTAGGGGAAATCCTATATTTAAAACCAACCAAAGACTTCTCCATGCCTCAAGAGTTTTCTTCATCATCATAACAAATCAACTGTGAAGCAAGGTACCTTTTTCAATTTTCATCACCTGTTTCACTGAAAATTGTCCAAGTATGATATAGATTCTCTTCAGCAAGGACTGAGCAGAACTAACTCACAGAGAACACTATCTAAACTAATTTTCCCTGAACTTAGAAGCCCAGCAGGGCAAGACTTAATTGCTACTTGCATGGAATTCATTCCTAGGATAGCCAGTGCTCTTTATTTATTTGGCTTGGATAGCTTCACAAATCCAAAGCATAATAAAATACAGAAGAAATACATCTAGTAAAGCACAATTTGCATCTGGAGGGAAGCCACAGTTGATGCAACATACTTGGCGGGGTCCTTACAGTGCTGGTAATCAGCCGGCTTGGTCCTGTTCGGGCACACCTGTCTCAAGGATTTGGCGTAGATCACTGAACTGGAAGTAACTTCTGGTTGGCCATGCCCCCAACCCAGTCGCCCAGTTGCTGCTCGCTTGCCCTGTCTGCCCGATGCATCGACCCAATGCATCGACCCAATGTTCGATGCTCATCTGCCCAATCACTTCTTAAGGTATTTCTTTTTTTTAAACCTTCCAACAATTCCCCTAGCTTCTTACTGCTTCACCCAGGAGGCTTCCCTGAGGCCCAGGAAGACAAAAAATGGAGGGAGGGGGAGCAAAACACCCCCCCCGAGGCTCCTCTGAGGCCATAAAAGCTCCAAAATGGAGCATGGAGGGGTGCTGCGTGCCCCTTCTATGCTCCATTTTTTTTTCCTTCCTGAGCCCCAGGGGAACCTTCTGGGAGCAAAAACACCCCCTCCGAGGCTCCCCTGAGGCCAAAAAGGCCCAAAAAACAGGGTGGGGGGGGTTGCTGCCAAAAATGTCACACACACCCAATCACATGACAATGCCCACCTAGCTACATCCACCTAACTACATCCACTTAGCCATGTCCACAGATTCGGTAGTAAAAAATTTTTGAATCCCACCACTAGGTCCTTAGTGCTCTCTGAGCTTGATTGTTTCCTTGCAGATGATTGTTGTTTCATTGCCCAAACTAGGTAACATCATCAGTGATAATGGGACCTTTATTTCAACCCTGAGCTACAAATACTCTCCTTTATTGGAACAACATTATTTGCTTTATCCAGTTCTAAAAGGGGAATAATCTGTTCTAAATTAGACTTGGAAATCAAATAGCAGCAGCAGCAGCATCCCAAAAGAACACAATACAGAAAACCAACTCTCTATTGTTGCCCCCAAAACAATGGGGATAAATAATTAGGAGTTGAGCATTGCTCAAAAGTGTCTTTTTAATTTTATATGCAGTCTTTACACTGACAAAATCACCTGGGACCTTGGAAAACTAAATGTTAAGGATTCTTACCCAATCTTCCATTTTGCAAGTCAGATTTTGACTGTGCTCTGGCTAACTCCGCCAGCCTCAAGTGTAGGTTAATGCAAATAGAAAGTTTAATCAGACAAATGTATCCTAGGTTCATCAAATAAATTCTGCAAAGAATAGAAACTTCTTCAGTCCAGCTACTATCCCTTGACAGATTTATTATCAGAGAAGTGGTGCTTAACACAAATTTCTTCTTCTTGCCATCCTGAATCCCTCTGTGGCAGAAGGGAGAAGTTTCAGTATTTTACCTTGTTTAAAAAAGATGTAGCTTTTCCTTCATAGTGGTCCCAGTCCAGATAAGCAAACATTGGGAGGGCTGTTTCATGTTCTAAATCCACTAATAAAATGGTTGCAAATTTCAGAAATCCCTACTAGTTTCTTCTATAGAGGTATCAGTGTGATGAAGTCTTTGGAAAGTTGGGTATCACTCCCCAAAACCAATAATGATACATGATGATTTTTTCATGTTGAATTTTTTATTGTTTTCACACCTATAGAATCTTGTCACTGAAGTTTCTACTATATAATCTGGGAACTATTAGAGAGGGCCTGCCTTCATCCTCTTTCTCTCACACAAAATATTTGAACTGAGCTGTTTTTTATTCCTCTGAATGCATCCCTTTCATCCCGAGCATATCCAGCCTACTACATTCCATCACATTGGCATTTCTTGCTGTTTTACTACTTTTTAATATTGCAAGTGCCTCAGAAGCATATGGAGTTGTCTGGCCCTTAATTAAGTTTACAACCAAATAATGAAATCAGTTATCAAAATGTTATTTCAAATGACACATGGGTGTGAGTCTCCTAATCAGAAAGAACAGCTCAGTTATATATCATGTACAAACCATGAAATGTGAGATTGTCTTGTCCAGATTGAAGGTTCTCCAGATTCTACATGAAATGTCAACTATTAGGAGAGTAGAATTAACATAATTTTCTCAACTGTGTAAATAGTAATATTAACAGTAATTTAATTGTCCACGCCCAGCACTAAACACACCCATATGTAGGGAATATAAATATAGAACTAGCTGACAAAATCTGAACTGAAAATCTAAGTTAGTATTTGGAAGGCAGATTATCCCAGGGCTGGACTAGAGAGTTCAAAAGTCAAGATAACAATATGGAGTAACAGAATATGGAAGGGACCTTAGAGAACTTCTAATCCAACCCACTGCTCAAGCAAGACACCCCATACCACTTCAAACAAATGGCTATCGAGTCTCTTTTTAAAAGACTCTAGTGAACTTCTGAAGGCAAGCCATTACACTGGTTAACTGTTCTCACTGTTAGGAAATTTCTTCTTAGTTTTAGGTTGGTTCTCTTCTTGATTAGTTTCTGTCCATTATTTCTTGTCTTGTCTTCTGGTGCTTTGGAAAATAAATTGATCCCTAGTTCTTCCTTTCACTAAACTAAAGAAATCCAATTCTTGCAATCATTCTGCCTATGTTTTAGTCTCCAGCCCCCTAATCATTTTGTTGCTCTTTTCTGCACTTTTTCCAAAGTCTCTACATCTATTTATAATCTATATATTTTGGTGACCAAAATTGGATCCAATATTCTAAGTGTATCCATCTAAGTCAAGATGTTGCTGTATGCTTAATTTCTGTATGCTGAAGTATTTCTTCAAATCTGAAATAGAAGTATTAAGTAAAATGCATGTATATTTTATTAGGAATTTTTCTTACATATTCCTTGTGTATAAGGAAATTAGACATGCATATATTAAGAAAATTGCATTTTGATAACAATTATGTATTAAACGTTCACTGTTTAGAAGCCTGAGTAGAAATCAACTGAAATATTTTCACAGCGAAGATCCCAAGAAAATGAAAATAGACTTATTCATTCTTAACTCGAAAACTAGCATAAAAGGGGAAGAAGAGAAAAGCTAAGACATTTATAGTTCTCCTATAGTAAATTCCCTTTTGGAAAGGAATTATTAACAAAGAGGCACATAGAACAGAAAATGTAGAGGGAGTAAGTCAATACAATCACCGAGAATTGGACACAATTGAATGGATAACATCATCATCATACTGAAAGGGATGATTGCTTCCAATGTATTTTGAAACAAGTCAGTTCATCTCAGTACCTGACTGTGTTGTTTCACTGAAAAATAAAATTTGGAAGCATTGAGAAATCTCCATTATTTAGTTGAATTGTTACTATTTTTGTCATTGTTGTTTTAATTCCAAGAAGAAAATCCTGGAAGCCTGAATTATCAAACGGCTGTTAATATTCTCAGTCTCAATCACCTTAAAATGGTTGCATTGAATCAATATCTGTAAATAAAAGCCCACTTGTTTCATTATAATTCCAAACAAAGGAAAGAAAAGAATATTATTGTGATTCAAAACAAATGGATGGATGGTTCACAATTCTCCAAGATGATCTTCATGGCAACCCTTAGTTGATATTAGCTGATCTCCAAAGCATGATTGTATAAGATTACTATGTGGGCTAGGAGAATCCCAAGAAATCTAAGAATTATAGGTGACCTGTGGTGGTGCAGTGTTTAGAATGCAGTACTGCAGGCTATTGCTGGCTGACTGCAGTTTAGTAGTTCGATTCTTACTGGCTTAAGGTTGACTCAGCCTTCCATCCTTCCAGGATTGGTGAAATGATGATTCATATTGTTGGGGGCAATATGCTGACTCAGTAAACCACTTAGAGATGGTTGTAAAGTGGTATATAAATTTGAGTGCTATTAGTATCTGAAAACTTGTAAAACAAATTTTTGTCCTGACAAATACATGCATATCTTCACATAATCCCTGGGAATTGAAAAACATTTACCTTTGATCTTGAGATGTCTGTTTCCCTTGAGAGGTGTCTCCCAGTGCAAACGTCCTTGATATTTTTTTCCTTTCACAAGACTTAAGCCCATGTCCCACTGCACCAACGGATGCAAAGAGGATGTAAAATGGACAAAAAAGCTTTCCATCCATTGGAAACTGCGAGCTTTGCAGGCTACGTGCTTCCCATCTAGATGGCCTCCAACAGTGTGGGGAAAGTTCCACCTCTGATACCAACTGTTCTGCAAGTAATCCTCCAGCCTTCTTCAGTGTGGACACTGGAGGAGGCTCCTCCAGGTTCTTCGATGGTGGCCTTGCACCACTTCTGCTGACCACTTTGGCTGGATGGTTTTGTGTGGACCCTGCCAGGCATACTGCATGTTTCTGTACGTGTTCCCAGAGGGCCAGGTGGCGCAGAGTCAGTTACCACCTTGATCCAGGGTCCAGGCTGGGGGGGGCCCCCCGGGGCCGGGCGGGGCCAGGGAGGTTGGTGTTTGGCCTTGGTCAATCTGGGTCTCAGATGGCTGCACAAACTTTCGTTCAAACATGGCTGGCTGGCATCCTCATGAAGTGCTTTGGAATTCACGAGGGTCTTCATTCCTCAGCTCCACCATCAGGCTTGTCATAGAGTCCAAACTCCACTCTGTCTGAATCCTCTTCTGACCCAGACAGCTTCTTGTACGTCTTCCTTTCTTCCCTTGCGTAAGAAAAAAGGTGAAACAGTCTGAACGGGCTTGGTTCTGGTGTGAAATGATGGCGGCTACCAAAAAGGAGTTGTCGATGATCCATGGTGGAAGATCAATGACTGGATGTGGAGAGCAAGGAGCAAAGGCGGAAAGGAGGTCTGCCAACCAGGGGGCTGCCTGGACCTGATTGTGGATTCCAGGTGATTTCCTCCCCTTTTATAGGAAATATCAGTTGTCCGCAATGTCCTGTCCACCGATACTCTAGAACATTCTCCGGACATCCTAAATATCTGAGATACGTCCTATATACGACGTTTTGTCCGATTTTTAATGCTTTATATATAAGATGCATCCGTTACATCCTTCTATGTCCATGTACTACGCTGTGTGGAACGTTCCGCATACTTTTCGTTTCCTCCTCTTTCATTTTTCAGCTGGAGTGGATGTGAGTTGGTGGAGGATGGCCAGCAGGATGCCAAGAGGCATCTACAAGCGCGACGTTTGATGGATGCATAACGGACAAGAACGTTGTTGCCCGTATATGTGTCCCGGATGTACATCGTACACGCGGAAAGTTCATGCCGACTCAAAAAGTTTTGTGCAGCTCAAAACCTTTTTGTCTGCGGATGAAATCTCAGTGGAACGGATGCGCAACGGATGGAGCAATATGAAACAACGTATGGCAAATGAGTACACAACGGATGCATCGCTT
>BHFT01062117.1:0-30702 GCA_004320025.1 Laticauda laticaudata
CGAGGAAGGCACAAACGAAGGGGAGAGAGGCATCAGAAGGATGCTGACAAATGAGGGGCGTCCTGCGCCGACAACCCAACGTCCCGAGATTATTCACGCCGCGTTCAGAAGACCGGGCAAATTATGCTATGCCGATAACCCTCCCCTCTCCTTGTAAGGGCCCGCGAACTTGGCCGCCGAAACGCTTTGCTCGCTCTTCCTAACCTTGCGTTAACCCGCCAGAAACGAGAAACAGGGCCCAGCATGAAGCAGATGTAAGGGCGAGGATACCGAAGCAGCTGGCAGGACCATACGAAAACATGCCCGGCGCGGACGAGAGGTCCATGCCATAATAGTGGCTGAGAGCCGAGCGTAAGAGGAAGCCGTGGAAAAAAAAAACGAATAACCACCAGAAGCGCCTCACGCGGAAAGCGGCCGGGCTTGCTTCTCGCGCTTCTGCGGCGCTCCTCCTCTGAATTTGGTGGTGTTGTATCACTGGCTTTCAAAGGTCCTCAAGCCGCCCGCAGGACCGGTTGAGAAAGAAGGCTGGCGAAGATTTCCCAAGACCGGCCCCCCCCCCCTAACACCACCATTCGCCGCGCAAGATAAATTTTAGAAAACGAGTTCATCCCAAAACGACTTCCCTCCCTTCTTCCCTTATAAACCAATTATCCGCTTGCGGATGGGCTCTCAAGCATACTCTCGGAGGCAAGGCCCTGGCAACTGCGTTGGTATTTCTTGAAATCCCAGGAGGTGGGCCTTTATTCCTCTACGCCATCCCCCTTTTTCCCAAAAAAAAAAAAAAAAAAAAACCACCCTTTTTTGACTTCGATAAGCTTTGGAAACAAGGCAAGGGGGTTGCCTCAGCTTTCCTCTTGCAAAACAGAAAGGGAGGATTCTCTTAAAAAGCAGCCCAAAAGGGGGGGGGAGGGGGCAGAAATGCCCAAATTTCTCCGCATACTATTTTGCACATGCAAAACAAAAAAACAAAAAAACAAAAAACCAAACCAACAAACCCCAAACTAGAAAAAATAACGCAGATCGAGGAGATTGGGGGAGGGAGGGGGAAATTAAAGGGGAGAATATCCCAGTTGCAAGGGAGGGAGTTAACAGTTTAATCTTTGGAAAGAGCAACGCCTGAAACAAACTAATAAGGGAAGAAAAAGGAGGTCACTTTTTTGTCCTAAAGTAAGCACGTTGAGATCTGGTTTTCTCTTACTCAGTCGCGGCTAAAATCCCTCCATCTCCCTCTTCTTCCTCTCCTTCAACAAGCAGGAGATAAGAGAGGTCAGATGTCATTTCAGGAGCCATCCTGGTTGTTGTTGCTTGGCCACAGCTGGAGAATGTATTCCCATCTCCTGGGTCAACTCCCCTTCAAAATTTAAAGCACATTATTAGTCCTAGAAAGGACATTTCATGCTCATTTCATATTCCCTGCCTGGGGATTATTAATATGCCTTCAGGGAGCAGAAATGTGCAAGTGGTAATTTCTCCATTCATACCTTATTTTACTGCTTTAGTATTGAATGCCTGTTATCCAGGTTGCAGCATCTAACCTGCCTTGGCTGATTGCAAACAAGCAGAGTATAAAGTCAGGAAGAATTGAGCTAAATTCCAGGCAGGTTATTTCATTTTCATGTGAGGTGTGTATGTGGGGGCGTTTCTAAAAAGGCTTTACTGGGCCTGTTGCAGCTTCCATTGAACAAGGAAATATCCCTTGACAACTTCTCTCGCACAAATGCGCTGTTTGATAGAAGTCTTCCAATATTTGAGGGGCTGCCACAGAGAGGAGAGGGAGTGAAGCTATTTTCTAAAGCACCTGAAGGCCAGGCAAGGCATCATGGATGGAAACTGAGCAAGGAGAGATTCAACCTGGAAATAAGGAGAATTTTTCTGACAGTGAGAACAATCATCCAATGGAACAGAAGTTGCTTTCAGAAGTTGGGGGAGCTTCATCACTTCAGACTTTCAAGAAGAGACTGGACAGCCATCTGTCAGAAATGGTGTAGGGTCTCCTGCTTGGGCAGGGGGGTTGGATGAGATGACCTACAAGGTCCCTTCCAACTCTCTTAATCTCCAATTCCAGGATCTTTGCAGGTATTGATGTTGGGCTGTTAGGTCTGTAGTTTTCTGGATCCCCTCCCCTCCCCCTTTTGTAGATTGGAACCACTCTAGGATGGTCCTGGCAATTTAAACTCATTTAACATGAAGGTGTTCTCTTTCAATTTCTTGCCTGTTGTGACTTGCATTCCTATTCTGTCTCCCACAGTGCGGTTTTTGGTAGGTTGGACTATTTTTCCCCTTTTGCATGAAAACTGATATGAAGAATAAATTAAGCAGTTCTGCTTTTTCCCTGCTACTGGTCCCTTGCCATCTTCTCCCATTAGTGAACAGATGACTTTTTTCCTTGTCTCATATTGAAATAAACTTTTTAAAATGGCTTTAATGCAAAACCTTTGGACATCTGATTCAACTCAGCAATCCAGTCAGCAAACCGTGTTTTATTTCATTGCCTCTTCTATTGTGCTTGGCACACCGAACTCCTCACCCCACTGCTTATTTGCTATTCAGGCTGCTCCAAAACTCAAGATTATTTGCTTTTAACTTGCTGACTTCTCCAGTGACATTTCCAGGAATGGAGCCAAGTTTTTCTCAATTGCAGGTCCTGTTAAAAGTCTCCTTACTCTAGTTAAGGGCATTGAACCTCCATATCTGTGTATTACCTTTACTTTTCATTCTAGTCTATTTTATTCTATTCTTGTAAAGAACTGTTTAACTCCTATCTCTATCCTTCTGTAAGCATGTTCTTCCTGTGACTCTAAGCCATAAATCCAGTTAAAGATTAATAATAGGAACACAAAAAAGAAAAGGCAGGAAGAAAAAGTTTTGATAGTTTGCAAAAGTTCCAAGAGAGATACAACTGTTCTCTGGACTGCTAGTTATACCCCTAGCCAACTACTGATAAAAAATACTCAAGATATTTATTGCAGTTGTAAATCTTTCACCAATGTAACACAAAGCACACTGAAAAACAAAGATTTCTGTGTGCAAAAGAAGCAGAAGACCTTATCCAAAGAATTCAAGTGACAAGTTGCAATTTCAGGAAGATCCAATGATGGTCCATTTCCTGTCCAAGGATTCAGGCAATCCAACCACAGAAGACAGAGTCGCAGGTAGAAAATCTGATCCTCTTTTTGTCCATCTGTGATGCCTTCGATATGAGCTTCAACCAATCAGAATAGGGCTGGAAGAGATCTTGGAGATCTTCTAGTCCATCCCCTGCTCAAGCAGGAGATCCTATACAAGGGGTCTTCAAACTTGTCAGCTTGAGAGGGCGGAGCTGGTGTCGCGGTGGTACAGCGTGCGATCTTGAAGCTCTAAGATTGCTGCTGATATCTCTGTTGCAGGACAGTCCCACCGGATCTAAACCGTCCCGTAGAGATGGTGACTGAGGAGGGCACATCCTGTCGATCCCAGGAACATTGCAAAGTCCCTGGTAGATCCAGGAGAAGCCCTTTTTTCCTGCAGCGGAGAGGCAGCCATTAAAGCTGCTGAAGCTGGGACAGCTCTGGAATGAAAGAAAGCTGGAAAGAAAGTGTGTCAGTTTGGCGAGATAAATTTCTACTTATTATTTTCCGGAGAGAACACCCTAAAAGACTAAAAGTTAAATTTAAAAGAAAAGATAAAAGTTGACAAGCGGCGAGATTAAGCACAAATTAAACCTGAAAGTCTTTTTCTTCTTTTTTTTGGAACTTTGGATTTTTGTAAAAACTTTTCAATTTTTAAACTGGACTGGTCTTTCCTTTTTAACTTTTATTTTTTCCTTTTAAAATAACTATTTGGAAAAAGTATTTTTTTGTTTCTTCTTTTTAACAACTTTAGTTTTATTTTTTTTTATTCCTGGCTTAAATATTAGAGGGGAAGAGAAAGGAAAGGGAAATAAGTAGCACTGCCACTTGGAGGCTTGGATACACAATTGATAAATAAACAAGGACATGTATGCTTTGGAAATGCGGAGAAGAAGAAAAATATTCAATATTATTATGGAAAATTGTACCATCAAGAGAATGTTCAGGAAGAAATAATTTATCAATACCTACAGGAAGCAAATTTGCCCCAGAATACCGCAAAAGATACTGAAATAATGTTAGAAAGTAACATAACAATGATGAAATTAACAGAAGACTTTAAAAAGCATAAAACATTGGAAGCGACCAGGTCTGGATGGTTTGCCAGTGGAATTTTTATAAGATATTTCAGAAACATTGAATCTTCATTTATTAGAAGTTATGAATGAAGTTTATGACAAGAGAATACCGAAAACTGGTCAGAAGCATATATTACACTTGTACTGAAGGAGGACACAGACCCACAGCAAGTTAAAAACTACAGACCTATATCACTTTCAAGTTCAGATTATTAAAATTTTTGCTTCAGTGCTGCAGAAAGACTGAAAAGATACTTAAACAATTTTTATTCATCCTAATCAAAATAGATTTCTGCCAAAGAGACAATTAAAAACAATATGAGAATAATTTTATGTACACTGGAATACTTTTGAGGCACATCCCAAAAAACAAATGGCTTTGATGTTTTTAGTATATTACAAAAAGCTTTTGATAATGTGAATTGGCATTTTGTGCTGCTACAATTGACCAAATGAGCTTTGGTAAAAATTTACTCAAGCCATAAGAAACGATTTATCGTAAAAAACTGGCAAAGGTTATGATAAATGGAGAGTTAACAGACTTTATAGATATCAGAAAAGGGACAAGACAGGCGTCCACTGTCGCCTCTGTTGTTTGTGTTAATACAGGAAGTGCTGAATAGAAACATCAGAGAAAAAAAAGAAATAAAAGGAATGAAAATTTAAAAAAGAGAGTATAAATTACAAGCTTTTGCAGCTGATTGGTGTTCATATTAGAGGATCCATTGGAGTCAGCTCCTAAACTGATAGAAAAGATAGAAAGAGTATGGGAAAGTAGCAGGTTTGAAAATAAATAAAAGAGTAAAACAAAGATTTTAACAAAAAACATGTTAGCAAGACAAAAGAAAGAACTGGGAAGTTTGGGGGATCCAGGTCACAAATAGGTTAAGTATTTAGGGATACCATAATAACACCAAGATGTAGCACAATTAAGGTGGATAATTATCTTAAACTCAAACAACAATTGCAACGGACTTGATAAAATGGGAAAATTTACAATTATCATTGATTGGCAGAATATCTACAATTTAGATGAATGTATTGCCTAGAATTTTATACTTATTCCAGACAATTCCAATCAGATTAGGGAAATAATTTTTGAAGATTTAAATAAAATAGTGCTAAAATACATTTGAGGGGAAAATAAGCGATAATTCAACTTAATGTTACAAGATGCAAGAATAAAGAGGATTTGTCTTTGCCCAATTGGGAATTATATTACCAGGCGACGAGTTTGATGTGGTAAAGGAGTGGATAACACTAAGGAATACTAGACTTTTGAATTTAGAAGGAACATGACCTGCTGTTAGGTGGATGCCTTCCTCTGGTATAAGGGAACTAAAATGCAGGGGTATTTTAGATGACATATTTGAGGAAGCGTTGTTTCTAAAACTGGGAGATAGATAGAAAAGCAATATTATTTAAAAATTCCACTCTGGTTATCTACTATTAAAGCTTTTTCCTATCCAGTAAAATATAAAAAGGAACAAACAGATATGCATGAGATATTGAATGAAAAAGGGTGAACTTAAATCTATGCAGCATTGGAAGAACAAGTTGGTAAAATGAATTGGTTTTCATATTTGCAAGTACAATCTAGATTTGATAAAGATAAAACAAGGTATTTATGATAGGTTACTGATTTAGATAAAATTTTGACAGGTACTGATGAAAAAGTAATTACAAAACTTTATGGACATTTGCTGAGTTTAAATTAGAGGAAGAACAGAGTAAAAAAAACAATGATTGCATGAGGGAAAAATTTGGATATGGGATTGGTCTAGATAAATGAGCAAAATTGTCTCAAAATTATAAAAATGACAATGTCAACTGCATATAAATGAAAATTTATAAGATGTTGTACAGGTGGCACTTAGCCCCGACGAGAATTGCAAGGATGTTCAAGAATAATCGGATAAATTGTTGGAAATGTCATCAGGTACCTGGTTCATATTACCATATGTGGTGGACATGCTCAGATGCAAAAAGATATTGGCTATATATAATCCACACATGGTTGGAAAAAATGAGAAAACAACACATAGACTTTAAACCTTAGATATTTTTATTGGGAATTATACTGGAAATATACCGTAAAGAATTAAATATTTGTAAATGTTTGAACAGAGGCTAGAATTGTATTGCTAAGAATTGGAAAATGAAAAAAATACCTATGCAGGAGGAATTTATTAAGAAATCATGGACTGTGCCAAAATGAGTAACTGACATTTGAAATTAGAGAAAAGAGATCAATTTTATATGATATGGGATTTATCTTATCAATGGTTTAGATAAAAAGACATGGTAAAAAGAAATAATTACTAAGCCTTACAATAAAAATTATAAATTGATATAGAATACCAATATAAAATATATAACCATTGGCATTAATGTATAGATGTAACCATAATAAATTTAGAACTATCTCGTTATAAAATGATGGAAACATAGTTCATCAAATGACTGTTTTAATAATTGATATTACATAAGCACAAGTTAGATTGATAAGGTGAGAATTTATATAACTTGTGAGTAATGGTTAAAAAAAGGATAGCACAAAAGATTGTAACCAACTGACGCTGTATGTATATAATTGAAAGAGGGTTTTATGTTTCTATGTTTTGTTTGTATGTTTGTTGTAAAAAATAAAGTTTTTTTTTAAAAAAAAACTTGACAGCTTGAAGATTTGTGGACTTCAACTTCCGGAATTCCTCCTCCTGTCATGTTAGCTCAGGAATTCTGGGAGTTAAAATCCACAAGTCTTAAACTTGCCAAGTTTGAAGACCCTTGCCCCATACCATTTCAGACAAGTGACTGTTCAGTCTCTTCTTAAAAAAAATCCAGTGATGAAGTACCATCCTACAACTTCTGGAGGCAAGTTGTTCCACTGATTTCCTCACTGTTAGAAAGTTTAATTCCATGTTGCTTCTCTCCTTGATAAGTTTCCATCCATAGCTTCTTGTCTTGTCCTTCTGGTGCTTTGGATTGAACATGCTTCTTTCTTTCAAGTAGATAGCATCTCTTCCTTTGTTCGTCTCTTCCTAATTTGTGACATGTTGGACCTGGGATCTTGCATCCTTACTTCACCTGATTCAAGGTTGGTACCTGTGTGGCCTCAGGTGTATGTTCTTCAGTCAGCTCCTTCAGTCCTGGGGCCTTCTTGGGAGAGTAATGAATGGTAGGGATGACTAAAGATGAGACTTTATGAAAACAATCCTTGCTGTGGAGAACCTGCAGGAATGAAGCCAACAATTGTGGCTGTTGGTCAGACCATGAGATGTTAGGAGTTTGTCTGTTTCATGCCACGTTTGTGATGCCAACCAAAATAATACATGTCTGGATGCTTGTTTTTAATCCAAAAACAAAAAAAAATGCCTTTACTATTGAGGGCACATCTTACAAACAGCTGTTTTCCAGGGTGTAACTGCTGTCTTGATCCCACTATTTATAAGGTAATGATGGAGAAGTCCAGAAAGAAAAAATAAAAATAAACTTTCAGCCAGGTGGATAAGTTAATGGAAAAGTCCTTCGTTACATTTTCATTTGCTTTGGTATCATAACCTTTTGCATTTGAGGTAGCTTATGAAGTAGTAGCTGATAAATACATGGAAACTTTAAAAAGCATCTTGCGCAGTATGTCGTGGAAACACCAATAGTACAGGTAGTCCTCAACTTACAGCAGTTCATTTAGTGACTGTTTAAAGTTACAATGGCACTGAAAAAAATGACTTACGACCATTTTTCAGTTACAACCTTTGTAGCATCCCCATGATCCTGTGATCAAAATTCTTTTTCTTTTTACAATTTTTTTTTTATATTTTAAAAACATCTCATTAGGTGAACAATGTGGTACCAGGTTTTCACATTTCAGTACAAACGTGACCATGATTACATACTCAGCTTTCATATCCAAATTCATATCATGTTATTGCTCATTCCATTTTTCTTTAAATATACTCATGCATAGTTGAACAATATTATCAATATTCTTATTCAATTTCTATGTTCATTACTCTTATATTATCCAATTTCATTTTATAGCTTATTTCACTTTTCTTTAAATATTTTCAAGGCTTATTTAACAATATTATCCATATTCTTTATTCAATTTCTATATTAATTATACACATTTTCTTACATCCATCACATTTGCAAGTTTTATGACCCTGTGATCAAAATTTGGATGCTTGGCGACTGGTCCATATTTGGGGCTCCATTGTGGTTAGTCAAGGACTACCTGTATGCCTATTGCCTACCTGTATGCCCTATGTACCTGTATGCCTATTGCCTACCTGTATGTATGTACCTGTATGCCCTATGCCTACTAGCAACATCATGAAGAGCATGGGAAAGGCACAGTAAATAGTAAACTGAAAGACATTAAATGTGTGCGATCAAAATCTGCCCTATTTCTACATGTATTTCATTGTTGTGGTCACCATCTCAAAAATTTTTCTTTAACCATTCCCCATGGGCAAGCTCTTCTGAGTTGGCATCTAACCACTTGGTAGGACAGCAGCAGCGACTTGTGGAGAGAAAGACCTATTGGTGGTCTCCAAGGAAGCTCTTTTACATGAATAGAAGCAGTGGATAAGTTCATAAGCAGACACAGCCATCTCAGTGCAGGGTTTGGTTGATTGGCTCAAATTTTAGGTCTGGAAGGAGGACAGGATGTGACAGGACCACAATCTAAGTTTTGGGGGAAAGAAGTTTCAAAGGGCAGACACCACAGTAGAAAAAGTTTTCTTCCTGGATCCCATCAGATGATTTTCCTTAGTAAATGGAACCCATCACATTCCTGCCAGATCTGATGGGAAGGGTGTACCTGGGGAGAGGTGGTCCCTCAAATAGGGGACAGGATTTGAGGGACGAGGGGACTGGAGGCTAAAGCATATGAAGAATGGTTGAAGGAACTGGGTATGTCTAGTTCCGTGATGGCAAACATATGGCATGCGTGCCACAGGTGGCATACAGAGCCATTTATGTGGGCATGTGAGCCCCAGCCAAATTTACCTGCACTGTACATGCGTGCTTCCCAGCTGGTTTTTGGCCTGTTTGAGGCCTTTTTCGCCCTCCTGGGAGCTCAAGGAAAGCCTCTGCAGCCTTTAGAGGCCGAATAACAGGCCCTCTGGAAATACTAGAAGTGCTGAAACCGGAAGTGCCAAAACAGGCCATTTTTCGGCCTCCAAAGGCTGCAGAGGCTTTTGTCGAGCTCCCAGGAGGGCAAAAAAGGCCTCAAACAGGCCAAAAACCAGCTGGGAAGCATGCATGCACAGTGCAGGTAAGGTGGTGGGGGAAGGGCTTAAATGCGCATGTGCAGGGGGAGTAGAGCACATTGCATTGTGGGTGCTGGCGCATGCGCACTTTCAGCACACCACAACAAAAAGGTTCACCATTACTGGTCTAGTCTAATGAAAGACAAGGGGAAACATGATAGCAGTGTTACGATATCTCAGGGGCTGCCCCAAAGAAGAGGGAGTCAATCTATTCTCCAAAGCACCTGAGGGCCGGACAAGAAGCAATGGGTGGAAACTAATTAAGGAGAGAAGCAACTTAGAACTAAGGAGACATTTCCTGGCAGAACAATTAATCAGGAACATTATTTGTGGAACAACTTGTAAATTGTGGAACAACTTGTCTCCAGAAGTTGTGAATGCTCCAGCACTGGAAGTTTTTAAAAAATGTTGGATAACCATTTGTCTGAAGTGGTATAGGGTTTCCTGCCTGGGCAGGGGGGTTGGACTGGAAGACCTCCAAGGTCCCTTCCAGCTCTGTTATTCTATTCTATTCTAAATATTTTTTTAATCAAAAGTTCTCAGTTGTATTTCAAATTTTGTTGGAAGTTACATGTGGAGGGACTTTTGTTTTCAACGAACTAGAGAGGTTGCGTCATCTTTGGTCCTCAATGTGAGGAAAAAAGTTCCTGATGGAATGTGGGCTGATGAAAGAACTGATAGCCCATCTCCCATGCCTTTTATGGGTCAAAATGTGCAAAATGTACAACAACAACAAAAAGAACCAAAGAAGGAGAACATTTTCTTAGAAATGCCTGAGTTCCAACATAGTCCATATGCAGTCCCTTATCTTCCTTTGGCTAAGGATGGGAAAAGGATTTTATATTCAAAATCTAAAGTAGTATGCCTCCCACATCCCTTCAAGTATTAGTTAAGAAGATCAAGGATTGCTCCAGTCTGAAGCAATTTAAAGGATGTCTGTTCCCCCAAGAAGTGGGTGGAAAAAGCCTCCATTCTGATCCTGGGTGTCGTTTCCAGAGACAACATTTGGTTCTTATTTTCAAAAGATAATCGCACAAAGTCTAGCAGAGAGAAAAAAAAGAGATGAAACAAAGAACAAGACTTATCATTATGCCATAATATTTAGTCAGACATGCACCATTCCAAAACTATGCATTACTAAGGTTCTCAGAAATTCGGGTTATCATTATTCAGCATGCCCAACTAAAAGTTACTGTTTGGTTTCCTCAGTGTTATCAGAATGAGCTAAACATTACCCTTTTTGTAGTAATGGAAAGCTAAGAGGGTGTGTATGTTGACTCTTAGGATTATTGCAGGAAAAAAATAAAAAAGAATTGCAATCAGTCTACCTTCCATAGAAGACCTGTATGAAAGGAGACGCTGGTCAGAAAGACAGCTGAGAAAATAACTACAGACCCTTCACATCTTGAACATAAACTGTTTCAACTCCTCCCCTGGGGACGCAGGCAAGTCAAAGACTATCTGTGTTATGCAGATGCCAGTGGTGGGATTCAAAAAATTGTACTGCTGCTTCTGTGGGCGTGGCTTGGTGGGTGTGGGGTGTGGCTTTGTACGCATGGTTTTTGTGGGCGTGGCAGGGGAAGGTTACTGCAGAATCCCCATTCCTTCCCCAGCCCGCTAACCTGCTTTTCAGCTCCATTCTCCTGTGCAGGGCAACCAAAGAAGACCCAGCCGATCAGCTGGGACTCAATGGGAGGCGGAGCATAGATGGGGCGGGGCCAGTCAGAGGTGGGATTTGCCGGTTCTCTGAACTACGCAAAATTTCCCCTGCTGGTTCTTCAGAACTGGTCAGAAGCTGCTGAATACTATCTCTGGATGCAGCTATATGGAGCATTGGATGCCAAACGGTGGTGGGATTCAAAACATTTTACTACCAATTCCGTGGGCGTGGCTTGGTGGGCGTGGCAGGGAAAAGATACTATAAAATCTCCAATCAGAGGTGGCATTTGCTGGTTCTCTGAACTACTCAACATTTCCGCTACCGGTTCTCCAGAATTGGTCAGAACCTGCTGAACACCACCCCTGATGCCAAAACAACTAAACACATAGTTATTTCCCTCATGACCTCACTCACCTGGACACCTAATCCTCACAGCACTGTCTTATTTCAAAGTATATTCACCCATGTTGTATGGCTGTAGTTTCTCATCTTCTCTACTACCTCTTGTTGGTATATTATTATGATTATTATTATTGCTCTGTTGCTTTGCATGGACATAAGAGCTTCTATACCAGAAATAAATTCCTTGTGTGTTTAATCATACTTGGCCAATAAATTCTATTCTATTCTACTCTACTCTACTCTGCTCTTTCTATTCTACACTACCCTACCCTACTCTACCCTAGTGGTTTCGAGAATTTTTTAAAGCTACAACTGCTACTGAGAGGGAAAATAACAAATAGTGTCACATTTGCATTTCTCTCCCCCACCCATATATTCTTTCAATTATCACATACACTCAGTCCTGGCCATATTATGATCAATTGAAAAAAAACTTAAGACTTACCAGCCAGCAATTAAAAAGAAAAATAACCTCTATATTAGTTCTCAGTGACATTTGTAATCATCTGTCAGGTGGGTTCTCCAGATATTGATGAACTTAAGTCTCAGCATCTTTCATCGTTAGTCATCCGTACATTCATCAATATTTGTGTAAATCCATGATGTCCTTCTCTCTCAACTTCCTACTGGAAGTTAGATTCTATAGAGCAGGACTGTCAAACTCCCGGCCCATGGGCTGGATGCGCCACATGCTGGCCACGCTCACACCTGGTTTAGCAAAGGGGAAATAAGTCCTGATACATCACATGATGATGCCGTGATGATGTGAGTGCGACACCCCTGGTATAGAGGTTTATGGCAACCATAATAATTGCCCAAAGAACTTCCAAAGTCATGTTGACACTCTCTGTGGTCTACATAGTCCCTTAGAGTTTTATTTGTGATGGCCTTCCACTGGGTTAAAAAGACAAAAACATCTTGAAGGTGGTAGAACTTCAGCTTGATGCAGCATGTCTGACTGGGGAATTCTGGAAGTTGAAATCCACACATCTTAAAGTTGACGTAGTTGACCTGGATATTTCCAGTGGATTGAGGAATGCTCCCAGATTTTCTGGAATTCCATGGAGGAAGAGGCGGCTCCGGGGAATCCAAAACTGATCCAAGGGGATTAAAATTCACCACACTCATTGACAAAGGCCAATTAATTTAAAGCCCCAGAGAGTTGGAGGCTTTTCATCTCTTGCGAAAGAATTTTGATCTCAGGCAGCCGGGAATTGTGCAAAGCATATGGTACCCGTTAGAAAAGCTTTGAAAGCTCGATTGCAAATACTGTGCAGATTGCGAGGAACATATTAGAATTACAGTGTTAGTCACCATATGTTTTATTAGTCAGGAAGTGGGTTGAGAGACCTGGCAACAATCAGCTCATTAAAATATGCAGGCAAAGAGCCTACGCTTTTTTTGGCACTTTGGGTTAGAAATATGCAGAGTGAAATGGAGAACTGCTGTTTGTGGCATGCACATCTGTTACATCATTTTGCCTGTTGTTTAGATTTTGATTGGCATTAAGTGCAGACGTAGAACGACAGAGTCAAACTGTTTAATTCCAGAAAGAATTTTAAGCTGCTTTGGGAATATCATTTGCTGAATCTGGGATTTGTTTCTCACTGAAATAATAAAATATCTATCACCATTATCATCATCATTTTAGCCCAGAAGTCTCCAAATTTGGCAACTTTAAGACTTGTAGACTTTCAACTCCCAGAATTCTCCAGCCAGCATAGCATGTTTCCAACCAGTACAATCCTGATATTTATTTTTTTTTTGCCAATTGTGCCTGCAATACTAGATAATGTTGTTGATCCATCTTATTTTAGATCTCCTTCGTGGATGCTTTTGATCAAGTGGGATCCATTCTATGACTGCCTCAGTCCACCTGCCCTCAGATCCTCTTGCTACGTGACCTGCCCATTTTCATTTCCATTCTTTTACTCTCTTTGGTGATACTGTATAGAATTACAGTAACTTTACTGATGGGAGAAATTTCTATCAATGGGTGAGTTTTTTTTATTCAGTGACTTATAAAAAAAAGTTTAATGAGAATGATACCTTGTTGGAATTGAAAAAGATTTTGGATGAAGGTGATACAATTGATTTCTGTGCTATCAATCCAGCTTTTAAAATATCTGTTGACTGTTTGAAATAAAGCTCATTCATATGATTAAAAAAAAATTCTAGAGAAACAAAATAGTAGCAGTCCCTCTCAGCTGAAGATGCTAATGAGCATTTTCTAAAAAAGATAATGTGTCTATGTTTACAATGGTTAGTTTCTGTTTAAGTTTCCTATTCTGTATCTAAATCTGTAGACTGGCCCACGTTCTGCCTTAAATTAGCAGAAGACATCCATAGACACAAAGCCTATTTTTGAATCTGCAGCACTGTTACTGGAATTAGTTGCAAAATTCTTTGGGAAGGGAGTGGGCCTGGAGGTGTTTTTTCCTTCTCCAGGATAACCTCAGCCCTCTGGAAAGTTCTCCTTCTGGAGGTGACAATGGATGAGAAAAGCTAAGCGTTTCTCCCATGTGTGAATCCCAGTCTCAGGGGGGCACAATATATTCCCTGGACAGAGAGAACTCAGAAGGGTTTTTCAACCTTCATTTCTGAAAGGGAGAACCGGGGGGANGGGGGCACAATATATTCCCTGGACAGAGAGAACTCAGAAGGGTTTTTCAACCTTCATTTCTGAAAGGGAGAACCGGGGGGATTCTGGGGGCAAGATACCCCCCCGACTCCCAAACTTAGACCCTGACTCTTTTCCATTGCAGCAGGAGTACAACGTCGTTCGGGGCTTCTCTTCCATCACCATTCTGTTTCAGCTGAAGCAGAGCGGGCAAATGTCAGTTCCAAAGCCAAGAAACAGGAACCTCTACAGCCTTGCTGTCTTGGGAGGGAGGCAGGTGGCAATTGAAGGCAACTAAAGCAGGACAGAGAGACAGGAGCAGTGAAGGGAGGAGAGAAAAGCTGCCCCTAGACTGTCAAAATGTGGCCTGTGCAAAGGGTCCTTAACTCGGGGCTCAGTTTCCTTTCTACTGACAGGGAAGCTGGAGTAAAAGAGCAGGTCAACAGGGGCTGGGAAAAAGAAAAAGGGAAGGGCTGGAGCAGCCTGGCTGACTTTCCCTTCTCTGCTTCTCTCCACTCTTGTTCCCTGCCAGACTCTGATGGAGGACAACAACTTAAGCAGCTTCACAACAGGACGAGCTGCATTACTTGCTATTTATGACATCAGGTCAACCTTTGCCCGCTATTCTCTTGGGAAAATGAACCCGAGGGCTGTTCCCTAAGATGGACACTGATGCCTCTTTGTTCTTTTGATCTCACAGCAAGGTTCCCACAGCCACGGACCCACACATTGAGTCTCCCCTCCTGAGATTGGGTGCATGTGGTTGTCCTCCATGTAAAAAGGAGACAAGATGCTCCGAGGCCTTCTTCAGCAGTCTGCAACAACGGGTCATTTAATCTTTATTGTGAAGGGAAGGGCGTTAAGTCTTAAAGTCCCAGAGGAGCTTGAAGGAAAATTGGGCCAGCGCAAACATTCATGGAATCAAGAGGTTAGAACTCCAGTAAAATGCTCCACTAGGAACAATCTAAGTGAGGGGTTGTTTCTGAGGACAGGCATCAAATATCATGGGAATTGGGCTTGTCACAGGAGCTGTTTCCCTTCATGCCAGGACCTCTTCACAAAGAGACCTCTTTAACTGTCATGCTCAATGGCCACAATTGCAAATGAGAAACCAAAAATGGACTTCTTTGCGTCTCTTCCAGGTCACCAAAGCCCAGTAGGCGTTTCCACAATTTCCAATGGAAATTGCGCTGGCTGAAAATGGGAACGGATTCATTAATGAAGGTAACTTTCTTTGTAAACATTAAGGTGCGTGCGTGTGCGTGTGAAGGTATCATCATATGAAAGACAACAAGCTCCCGCATTGTATCCCAAGATGGGTTCAGGTATTCCTCAACTTTCAAATGATCATTTAAACACTGTTCAAACTTGAGACACACTGGAAAAAAAGGTACTTATTACCCATCATCAAAGCTACGACTGCCGCACCAACCCTGCAGTCCTTTGATCGCATTTTGGGCGCTTGGCCATCACTGCATGCTTATGACCAATTGTAGCATCTTGTGGTCATGTGATCATGTTTTGTAATGTTTTTTGTTGCTTTCTTGGACAAAAAAAGAAATCGCAAAATTGATCTTTGGATAATCTGGATTTAGCCTCATGACCAGATTATTTGCTTTAGGACTAGGGATTCCCTTAACTATTATAAAAATGATCTTAAAATTTGACCAAAATTCTGGACTCAATGTTGTCGTAATTGTTGTAATTTGAGGACGACCTGTTTGTGGTTTCTAGGAGTGTAGCCAAGAGATCAAATCTCTGTATCCCTCAGGTGTTCTTATTTTGTTGATAGGCAAAGGCTTCCCTTCTTTTACCACCGTCTTTCCTTCATTTTTTTTCACCTTTTTCCCCATGCAGGTGATGTAACAGTAGAGGAGCTATGACTTCTTCCTCTGCCACTGTATAGCCAAGGATGAACAATGGACGAAAAGGACTTCAACTCTATCTCAAGGAAAGTCCCTTCGTTTCTCCCATCTACAACTTTCAGTTATTAAACATAATTTTTGTATTTGCTCTGTCCTTCTCTTTTGACCTTAAAATACAGAAAATTCTGATACGTTTGCTTTTAGATCCATGCAACATCAGTGATTTGAAGAAAGGATGTCGCTGCTACTGATCTCCACCTTTGATGTTTGAAGATGGCGCCTAGGCTACAGAGGCAAACTGTGGTCAGTTTTATTGTGCCGCAGCATGTTGGTGGTGTGGAGAGCTGGACTAAGAGACGTTTGAGTTTCTGCAAATCTGGTTTTTTTTCCTCAATCAAGCATATGGTTGAAGCTGCTGGTTTGTCTCTTCTTATGTTGTGCAGCAGGTTGAGACAGGAATGAACTAGGTGCCTGGAACACACCTGCTTTCTTCGACTATTGCTCACTATTGCTCACTGGACTATTGCTCACTTCGACTATTGCTCACTATCAGGCTGGAAGAAGGATCTAAGACCCTGTGAATCCACAGACTCCACTGATGGATTGACTAGGAGACTTGATGCCAAAGGATGACACCGTTCAGCTCTGTTTTCTTGTATCTGTGGGACATTTATATGGCCTCAGTTATATGCCACGCATTTAAGGCAAGCCCAAGATGAAGAAAACAGACTTTTAGCAAAAAGGACCATATTAACTACTTTGCAAATCTTAAAAAGTTCCCACCGCTGGTTTTCACTGCTGCATCTATTACGGTAGCGGCTTCCTATGTTTCTTCCTCTGATTGTTCATTGACTGGTGGCTCCTCCTGGTCTTATTTCATGGTTCCCTAGGCAGCATCTCTTCCCCTCATTCTCCAGGGTCATCCCCACATTCCATTACACTAACTTACACTATAGAATGTATGTATGTTTCCAACACAATTCTTCATTTGAAACTGATGTTCTTCCAATACAGCTCTGTGGGGCATGATTAAATTGATGTTTTGAGTATTTTATTAGTTTATCAAAATATATGATTCAGAAATAAAAAGAAATGAAAATAAGAAGAAAGGAAGAAAAGGGAAAAAGAAAGAAATTGTAGGAAAAAAGAGAAAAGAAAAAGTATTGATTCCGACTCATTTGGGATCAGTAGAACAAGGAAAAAATATACAACCTCAACTTTTTATTTTATATGATAATACATACTAGGGGGCAAAGCAATTTATGAAAGGGGACAAAGTGATTCATATGTCACAGCAAGCAAAGATTATTATTAATGGAGACTTAACTAAGCCATGTAAAATCCAAAAGGGTTGACACTGACACAAAGTTTAAAAGATAGACTCAAGGTCCCGAAGGATATTGACAGACTTGAGCATTGGGCCCAATCCAACAAAATAAAATTCAGTGGTGAGAAAAGTAAGATCTTACACTTAGGGAAGAAAAAAACCAAATGCACAAGTGCAAGATAAGTGATACCTGGTTCAACAGCAGTAATTGTAATTGTGACCGATCTAGTTGTCTGAATGAACCCCCAATGAAGTCAGAGCCAGCAATGCAGTGCAGCTGCCAAAAAATCCAATGTGGTCCTCCTGCTGAATCAACAAATAGATATTATCAGGATGTCCTGAAGTATCACTACCACTATATTGCACTGGTAAGACCACATTTGGAATACTGCACCCAGTTTTGATCACTGTGATTCAAAAGAAGAGGTTGAATCATTGGAAAGAGAACACAGAAGAGCAACAAATGTGACTGGGGACTGGAGGATAAAGCATTTGATGAGCGGTTGCAGGAACTTGATATATGTAGTCTAGAGAAAAGAAGGAGTTGGAGTAACATGGTAGCAGTCTTCTAATTTGGAGGGGGTGCCACAGAGAAGGGGGAACAATCTCTTCTCTGAAACACCTGAATGCAGGACATGAAAGAATGGAAACTTGAAACTAAGAAGAAATTTCCTGACAATGAGTACCTGTATAATTGTTTTACTTGTCTATATATGTTATGGTTTTCTAAGTAGGAGCTTATAAAAAAAATTTATTTCTTTCTAAACAATAAATTCTACATTTTACATTACAGATCCAAAAAGACAATCATATACACTTATTTCATCATATAGATGCATAGATAAAGTTAATCCAAAAGGAAAATCTTTTAGTGTTGGCAACTCAGGGTATTAAGGAGGTATTATTTAGGAGAAGCTCTCTAGGTTTTCTTGCATCGTCCACAGCCTGATTCTGCAGTTAGGCAGGGAAGGGCAGCTGGGGCAGTGAGCTCAGGGTGGCAAGACTGGTGAGGGTGGCTGTGGCCGTGACTGGGCTGGAGCAGTTGAAGTTCTTGGTTGGTGGCTAAGAGAGTTCAGGCAGTCAAAGGAATAGATGGGGGGAGACAGATGAGGGGGTGGGGAAGCTGGAGGCAGTCCCTTAGATTTTGGAGCCTCGGCTAGAGGGAACCAAGATCGCTACAATAAAATGTGAATGTGCCCAACAAAGAGCAGTAAGCTGCCACCTCTCTCTCCTGCTAAGCTTCTTGCTCCATCTTCTCCCGAAGGGACAGTTGTTTGTCCATGAAAGATTCCAAGACCCATCCAGCCTGGATTCTCCAATCCCTGGATGTGGAAATCCAGGATCCCAGGGCTTTGTGGCAAGGATTGCAGCAAGGGGCATCTGCTTCTCCAAAGGCTTTGGTAGCTGAGTCAACAAAGACACAACAAATAATGACATTTTTGCTAAAGCTGTGATTGTGGCTTAGGCAGATGATGGGATGAAGGTTGGATCGTGTGTATGAAAGCAACAATGAACGTTCTTGTACCCCAAGGATGAAATGCTAGTTCAGATTCCATCAGCTTTCTCTTTAGTTTGGAGAAGCTGCCCTTTTGCCCAGCTCTTACAGGATATATAATGCTCAGTTAACTTCTGCTTTTTCTTGAATTTATTGGCAAGAGGCTCTTCAATGAAAGGGATTTTTCTTTCCATTTCGGTGATTTAGATTTCCATGGGGTCTGAACAGAAAACATGGCTGCCTTGAGGATTGGGCCCTCTTGTCACACTGATCCTGGATCTCTTTGATAAAAGTGGAGATTCAGGATTGGGACACTTCCTTTTAAGGCCCTTCTTGGGGGGGGGTCTTCCGATGGAGAGGCTCGATGGAAGAAAAAGGCTGTTCAGTGTCAGCAAACTCAGTCAGGAGCTCCTTCAGCATCTGGCATTCATCTTGGAAGTCTGCCAAGAGTGGTCCTTCAGCTCCTGCCTGGGAAGGAGGTGACTCGTGGTCTTTCTCCTGCCCAATATGAGCGCCCGTCACTGAAAGAAAGCAAAAAAAGAACTTATGATGGGAGGATTCCAACCAGTTTGCTGAGACAAAAGCTGAACCACTTTTAGGCTCCCGTACTTCTCTCAGCTCCCCATTTGCCCCTGCTCTGCTACAAGAAAAGGAAGGAGGATTCTCTTCAGCCTCTGCAGACTATTCTCCGAGTAGCAACTTCATTCCTGGACCACAGCATTAGAACAGGCAATCTACAATGTACAGGCTTGTGAATTCTCTGCAAAGTTGGTTAGCTGAGAAACACAAGGCCAGCTGGCAAACACAGACAGGAATGAAGCAGAATGACTTTGGAGAACATCAGAGTGACACCAGGATGGAAAGGTGCTTCTTCCACCAACCATTTGCAAATGATGAGAGATGTGGTGAGGAAGCTGAGCTGCCTTGAAGTTCTAATTGTCTCATCACTTTTACTTCAGGATTAGTTTTGACCTGTGGGTAACTAAGTTTGTTGCCTACTTTTTTCTGACAGGTGTCTGGATTGATAACCATTATTGATGGAGAATAAATCCCCATCATTCTTTATTTTTTAAAGCACACTGCAACATTTCACATATTGGAAAAGCATGATGAGGGTTAGGGGTTATCTTGATTTGCGGTAGGGTTTGGGTTAGGGATTTAATTTGATTAAATTCAATTAAGTTGTGGAGTTTGCTTTCCTTCATTTCATGTACTGATATCTTACCTCCTCCCTTACCTTAAAGTTATCTTCATTAATGAAACTATCCTTATTTTCAGCCAGCTGAATTTCAATCAGAAATTGTGGAAATGCCTACTGGACTTCAGTGAACTGGAAGTGACAGAAAGAATTCCATTGTACTGTTGCCAAAGTGACTTGCAGAGTCATTCTCTGTCTTCTCTTGGCCTATTGACCACAAGGACATGAACCCTAAAATCTCCAGGAGGCAAGATTCAACGTGTGGATCCATGGCTGGGGGAACCTTGCTGTGAGATCAATGGAAAGAAGAAACATCAGTGCCCACATTAAGTGAACAGCCTTCGGATTCATTTTTCCCAAGAGAATAGCAGGCTAAAGAAAGAAAAGGCTGACCTGATTTCATAAATAGCAAGTAATGCAGCTAGTCCTGCTGTGAAGGTGTCTAAATGGCTGTCCTCCATTAGAGCCTGGCAGAAAACAAGAGTGGAGAGAAGCAGAGAAAAGAAAGTCAGCCAGGCTGCTCCAGCCCACATCTTCCTTTTTTTTTCTCAGCCCCTTTTGACCTGTTCTTCTGCTATAGGTTCTCTGTCAGCACAAGGGAAATTTAGCCCCAGTATAAGGATCCTTTGCAGGGCCAGGTGATGACAGCTGCATTCTGTTTCTCTGATGGAGTGGTTGAACTTCCACTGACCCTTCTGGAAATGCAGGGGCAACTTTTCTCCCTTCCTCTACTGCTCCTGTCTCTACATCCTGCTTTACTTGCTTCCAATTGCCACTGCCTCCTTTTTACTTACCAAGACAGAAAGGCTATAGAGGTCCTTGTTTATGGGCACCGCGGCTGCCCTTAGCCCTCTTTGCTTCAGCTGAAACAAAGTGGTCATAGAATACAGGCCCTGAACTATGATCTGCTCCTGCTGCAACGGAAAATAGCCAAGTTGTAAATTGTGGAGGCTGTGGGGTGTCTTGCCCCAAGGATCCTCCATGTTCTCCCTTTCAGAAGGGAAGTGTGAAACTCTTCTGGGTCTCCCTCCATCCTGAGGAATCTTTTGCAGGACACTGAGACAAGGATTCACTCACACCTGGGGGGAAAGCCCAGCCATGGGAATCCCTAATTCTAAAGGGTACCTATTGGTTGGCCTGTCTTCCTGGTCCTCTCATGGATTTCTTGCCACAAACATTAGTTGCTCTTTCAGTCCCTTCTACGGTAGGCAGCTTCATGTCGCACATTGTCTTCTTTTTCAATGTCCCTTTTCATGAAGGGAACTTCTTCTTGGTGCTGACCCTTGTGGAGAAATCTGAAAAAAAGAGAGGCAGTTCCTGGGATCCTCTGCAAAATTTTAGGTCTCTCCCAGATGAAGAAAACCCTCCAAAATCATTGTGGGGAGTCAGTATAGACAGAAGAGCTGCAGGAGGAGTGGGTGCTTGATGGGTCAGGAGCAGCTTGGCCTCTGACGGTTCCCTCTATTTGACTTTGAATGTTTCTCCCTAAATGTCCCAGCACAATTCTAAGCATCTACTCACCGCATTGATCCACATTTTGGAGTTCCATGTCAATAATAAACCTGACTGCTTCACTCCCAGGAGACTTGGTCCTGTCCTTCAGTCAGCAGGTTGGAGAACTTCGAGCACCAGCTTTTGCATTGCTCACCTTCCTTCCTTCTTTTCTTTCCAAAACATGAAAAAAACACTTGAAGAATGCCCTAGAAGAGAGAAAAGGGAATATCAGGAAAGGAAAGGATTTTGTTTTCTACAATCGCTTTGATTCAATTGAACACATGTTCAATCACATATCAACACCCTGTGATGAAAGAAACCAGAGTAGAAAACTAGTACTGCTGGATTGGACTCATCGCTTTTAATTTTGGTTTGGTTTTACATTACTGGACATGTTCCATAGGAACCTGAGTTGATCAAATTTCAAAAGATTTTCCTCATTCAGAGGTTAAGGATGCTAAGTGATCCCCATCAATTGGAAAGTAATCAATCCCGTCTTTTAGCACCAGTCAGGTATGAAAGGTAAAACTGCTCTGGAACACATTTGTCTCTTATTTATCTTTCCTAAAGGGACCCCAAATGGCTGTTCCCACCCCTGGAATCTCCCAATCCTCTGAGAACTTGGCTTAATAGGGAAGGTTATCCAGAGTCCAGGAGTCCTTCTGAAGACTACTTACATCTTAGAAGCCATCTTCACTCAGATCACTGAGAGCTGACAGAAACTGACAGTTGAGCTGGATAGATGACATCATAAAGTCCGTAGAATCCTCAAGGATATGATTTTGATCTTCTTTGGGATCCTATCCAAGATCATCATCTTCACCTTTTCTACACACATTAATGCTAGAAGAAAGTCTCTAGGAACCTACAACAAATCACCAAAGCTGACTATTTCTCATCTTTTGGCACAGAAGATATAGCTTTTGGTTGTAGATTGCCTCCTTATATGGAAGCCCCACTCAGCTAGCTGACTGAACAAGAGTCAGCTTCCCGACCAATTCCCTTTGTATTGCCGTGCTGTGTGCTTTTTATTTCCCCCATTATATATGAGCCAGCAGTGTGCGGCAGCAGTCAAAAATGCCAACTTCTAGGATCCTAGGTTGCCTTAACAGAGGGATAGAATCAAGATCATATGAAGTATTGGTACTACTTTATAAAGCCTTAGTAAGACCACACTTAGAGTACTGCATCCAGTTTTTCTCGCCATGTTATGGAAAAGATGTAGAAACTCTGGAAAGAGTGCAGAAAAAAGCAATAAAGATGACTAGGGGACTGGAGACTAAAACATTTGAAGAACAGTTTCAGGAATCGGGTTTGTCTATTCTAGTGAAGAGAAGAAGGACTAGATGCGACATGATAGCCGTGTTCCAATATCTATGGGGCTGCCAAAAAGAAGAGGAAGTCAACCTATTTTCCCAAGTATCAGAAGGCAAGACAAGAAACAATGGATGGAAAGTAATCAAGGAAAGAAGCAACATACAACTAAGGAGAAATTTTCTAAAAGTAAGAAAATTAACCAGTGGAAGAGCTTGCCTTCAGAAGTTGTGAATGCTCCATCACTGGAGGTTTTAAAGAAGAAATTTAATAGGTATAGGGTCTCTTGTTTGGGTGGGGGTGTTGGATTGGAGGACCTCAAGGGTCTCTTCCAATTCTATTGTTCTGTTTTGTTTGTCTCTTATTCTTCTATGATCCCATCAAGCCAAAAGGAAGTTAGGAATGATATAGAATCTCTTGCCATGGGCAGGGTTTGGAAGACCTTCAAGGTCCCTTGCAAACTTATTCTATATTTTAGGTTATCTTCTATGATATGATATCTGATTTGTACAGTCCATTTTTAAACATAGTGTTTTAGTGATACTGAATTTTCAGGCAGTTTAATGAGGATCAAAGGAGCAATTCCTATTCCTATTAAGAGCTGTGTTGATGCAGTGATGAGAATGCATTATTGCAGCCTAATTCTGCTGACTACCAGTAGTTTGATTCTTACCGGCTCAAGGTTTATTAGCCTTCCATCTCTCTGAGGTCAGTAAAATGAGGACCCAGATTTTGGGGGCAATATCCTGACTGTGTAAACTGCTTACAGAGGACGGTAAACAGGGGTGGGATTCTACAGGTTCTTACTTATTCTCTAGAACCGGTTGTTAACTTTCTAAGCAGTTCAGAGAACTGATTGTTGGAAGAAATCTTTTGTTTTTTTCTACCCTTCTAACCTTCTTGGCAGTATGCCTAGACTTACTGTCTCCGAAGGTTGTTGTTTTTTTCTTTGCTGGTACTTTCTTAAAGGGAAAGGGTTGTTTTAAAGGACTTATGACCATTTTTCACACTTACAACCATTGCAGCATCCTTACTGTTATGACAGGCCAGGCGAGGAGAAGCGCCCCTTGATGTGAGTGATGTCGAGTTGGCCACGCCCACCCAGTTACATGACCAGCAAGCCTCGCCTACCAACTTAAGCCATGCCCACAGAACCGGTTGTTAAAAAAATTGAATCTCACCCCTGGCCATAAAGCACTGTGAAGTAGTATATAAGTCTAAGTGCTAGTGCTATTACAAGGGCGTGCAAGTAATTGCGACAGACTAGCAAGTAGGAAAAACAAAAATAGGAAAGTGGACAGCATTATTACTTAAAGTCCATAACTTTTTATAGTTATTAGCATTATGAAAAGGTACTTGAAGGTTACCCATCATAAATCAAACATGCTGTACTCATCTGACCTATTTTCTTAGGTTTGTTCATTCATATCCCACCTTTATCACTTTTACAAATAATTCAAGGCAGCAAAAAAAAAAAAAAACCAACATACCTTTCTCCTTCTCTTTTCCCAGCAGCAACAAAACTGTCAGGTTGGTTGAGCTGAGAATGACTGGCCAGCTGGCTTTCGTGGGTAAGTCTCCAGCTTTCTAGGCTAGTCCCTTCACCACGAGGCCAAAGTTGAGTTTCCACAACACATAATGTCATGAAACATACGTGTTTGGCTTCCTTTAACAAAAAGAAAACACATGAAGAGCACTTTACTGTTGCAAATAACTTATTATCTGCAGGATTTACACAAAAGGCATAAATTATGATTCAGAAACTATGTTCTATATTAGCATACTTGTAATACCGCTTCCTGATTGGTCCACCAATACTACACTGTGATTGGTTCGTCAACACTACTGTGATTGGTCCGCCTGAGCGGCGAGAGATTTCAAGGAGCTGTCATTGGCCGCAAGCCGCAAGCAGCCGCTATAAAAGAGGCTGCCGCGGCTCTGAAGTCAGACACATTTCAGGAACTAAATAAAGAGCTGAAAGTCACACTGGTCTAGAATTTCTTTTTCCCGCGACTTAACACTGGCGACAAGGGTGGGATACTGAGACAAAGGAGACCAGTTGAACACGTGCCAACGAGAACCAAGTGAAGACGAAATGGCCGGCAGCAACTCACCACCCGCACCGTTCAACCCAGCGACGGAGGACTGGGAATCATACATCGACAGATTCCTCATGTTCCTCGAGAGCAGAGCAATGAGTTACAGGAGGATCTCAAAACAACATGGAGAGAGCTGCGTTCTCTGACACATCGTGCGGCCCACAGCTGTTCAAGATGCGCCAGGCCATTGGCTAATCTTCAAGACGTAAAAGTATAAATGGACTGGTTCCAATTTGGACAGCACGAAAAAATCAGCAGCCACTATCGGCTAATGAATACGGCAACCCAGGAAACACCGGCAGGGACAAGCCAACCCACGAGAAGAAGAAACCAGAGGGCACCCACAAGGCCCACCACACCACCACGCACCATGAGGACATCGAGTCCTTGTCCAAGACCAACGATGAGGAAGAGAAAAATACACAGACTCCAATTGGAACGGAACAGACAGGAAAGTAAGTCGGGGTTCCAGTGGCCGGTGTGCGAGGAGACCACCCGAGTGCCGTTTCCTCGACATGGTTTGTCCGGCACTGCAAAGACGGGGACATGTAAGCAAGGGTCTGCCGGAACCGAAAGAGTTATAGCCCCAGACGAAGTGACAGCACTCCCCTCAGAACGAGAGAAAGACAGGCGGGAGCCATTGGAGCCGAGAAAACAGAAGCAAATGGCTCAACGAAACCTACCGGAAGGGAGAGACACACCAAATGAAAACCATTTGGGCATTTGAACACAACCGATGCCCGAAAGGTACATTGCAAGTCAACATCGAAGGCCAACAATGCGAGATGGAGGTGGGCTCGGCTCATACCTGTCTATGGTATCATGGAATACACTTAAGAGACTGATACCAAGCATATGAAGAAGGAACTAGAGAGCCCAAAACTGACCCTGAAACTACAAGGGAACAGGATCCCCGTAGTGCAGACTCGGACATTGCCAAGTTAACTTCAGAAAACACATGGAAATTCTTCCATTAACAATCGTACACGGGAATCGCCCAAGCCTATTGGGACTCGAATGGTTCGTGCCCCTGGGAATCGGAGTGACCGGAATCAACAGCGTCACCGAAAGAGACTGGGAGGAGAGCCTGATGAGGGATTTCCAGGACGTGTTCCATGGAAAACTAGGCAAGTACCGAGGGTTCCCCTATCTTATCAATTTGACCCGACATAGCCCCAATCAGGTTAAAGGCAAGGCGAGTCCCTTTTGCATTAAAACCAAAGAATGATGAGCAATTGGATAAACTCATCGCACAGGGGGTATTGGAACAAAATAGACTACGCAAGGTTGGAAACCCCATTGTGACTCTGATTAAGCCAGATGGGTCCGTGCGCATCTTGCGGAGACTATAAGGCCACCCTCAAACACGTGCTACAACAAAGCGCATACCCCGTTCCGGTGGTACAACATATGTTACATTCGTTGGGGAGGAAAGATCTTTGCGAAGCTCGACTTGCACAAGCGACCAGCTATTGCCAGTCGACCCTGAAACAGCGGAGGCACAAACAATTGTGACTCGCAGGGGGGAATTCAGATGCAAAAGACTGCAATTTGAGTCAGCATGGCCCAGGGTGTGTTCCAAAGCTTGATGGAGCGCCTAATACAAGGAAATAAAAGGGTGGTTCCATACTTCGATGACGTGCTGGTATCAGCTAGTGACAAGAACCAACTTGAAAGCTGCCTCAGGGAAGTCTTACAAAGGTTTCAAGAGGCAGACTCAAAGTTAAAAAAAAGAAAAATGCCAGCTAGCCACCCCTAAAGTTGAATTCCAGGGTACCTAATAGATAAAGAAGGAATCCACCCCACGGACCAGAAAATCAAAGCAATAAAGAAGCTCCCAGACCCCAAAATAAAACAGACCTGCAAGCATCTTTGGGACTCATTAACTTCTATAATGTCTTTCTGCCGCAGAAGGCAACAATGGCAGAACCATTACACAGATTGCTGGATAAGACAGCTACCTGACCTGGGGGGCGATGTGAAGAAGCCGCGTTCCAGGAAATAAAAGACTTGCTGACATTCCAAATCTATGTAATTCAATACAGCGAAACCCTGCCACTGACAGTCACTGCGATGCATCACCGTTCGGCGTCAACCGTACTCATCCACACGCTACCAGATGGGAGAGAAGCCCGATCGCGTTTCTATTCCAAAACGGTATCTAAAGCAGAGAGAAACTACATCCAATTGGACAGAGAGGCTGTAGCAGTGATAACTGGACACAAGAGATTCCACGAATACCTCTATGGCAGGACTTTCTCACTAATTACAGACCACAAGCAACTCTTGGAATACTCGCAGGAAACAAGGCACCCAAACATACTGTCACCACGAATGACGAGGTGGTCCAAGTTTCCTTGCCGCATACAGTTACAAATTAATCCACGGCCAGGGAAGGACATATCAACACGCTGACGCCCTGAGCCGTTCTCCCCTGGCTGAACTGGAGTGACCCAGCACCAACCACATCCACATTACAAATGAGACACTACCAAACCTACCCATAACCGCAGTGGACATCGCGAAAGAAACCTCAAGAGACAAAAGATGGTGTGGATTTTAAACTGGATATACAAAGGGTGACCAGAAAACGAGATGGACAAGACTTAAAGCCCAGCAGAACTATTGATGGCGCAGAAAATTAAGATCGCACCTAGATAGATTAGCCCCACCTACAGCCCTGAAAAACCAGCAGACTCCTCTAGTAAGGCACCACACATTTGGAATAAGGGACCTGGTCTACACAAAAAAATCTCACGGGGCACCCACTTTGGATATCGGTAACAATAACCAGATAACAGGACCCCGGTCATACAGACTAGAAACAGAGACAGAAGAAGCTGGAGGAGACACATAGATCAACTGAGATCATGAACACTAGAAAGAAACACTAACAAACCCAGGTGCGAAGGAAAAAGAACACACACACATGACAGAACCACATCATGCTAGCACAACAAACGCCGCAAACAAAGCCTAACAACAACCCGCCAACCAACATCACCAGTATCCCCAGAAAGAAACCACAATTACTTACCTGGAGATGACTTCGGTAGAAGCAACAGGCAGCGGAAAATCAACACGAAGCCACTCTGGAAGGGGGCAGCCGAGCCAACTTACCAGCCCAGATAGGCCGGCGCGGGAGCGGCATGGCTGACTCCCACCTTCAGGAGGTTCCACGGAGAAGGACGGAGAAACAGCGATCCCGTTCGAAACGGCCGAAGACAACAATCAACTGAGCTGCACAGGTCAAGTAGACACCATAAAAGCCCCGCCCTACTTACGTGACTACGTAATGTAGGTTGGACTAAACCAAGTGGGGAGGGGTATTCCTATATTAGCATACTTGTAATACCGCTTCCTGATTGGTCCACCAATACTACACTGTGATTGGTTCTTCAACGCTACTGTTCCGCAATTGCCGCCTTGTGATTGGTCCGCCTGAGCAGCGGGAAATTTCAAGGAGCCGTCATTGGCTGTGAGCCGCGAGCAGCCGCTATAAAAGAGGCTGCCGCGGCTCCGCAGTCAGATAGATTTCAGGAACTAAATAAAGGGCTGAAAGTCACATTGGTCTCGGGTCTCTTTTTCCCGCGACTTAACAAACTACAAGCTATCATTTGGATTAACCAGTTGCATCTGAACAATGTAAGAAATCCAGGGAGTAAAGTAGCCCATGAGGCACCAAGGAAGGCAAAAGGCTTGCAAGAAGGATTTTCTTTCCTCATCTCCGAAGCCCACCACATCTGGGCTGCAAAATCCAGATGCCAGTCAGGAAAGGGGCCTTGTTTCTGTCAAGGGAGAAGAAGCCTTGGGGCTGACTATTCTCAGGTCAAAAAAAGAAGCCCTCATGTCTGCTGGGCCTTTTCCCCTCATATTTTTCAATGGAGATAAAAGCAGCAGCATTAGATAGGACAGCAAAGAGGCTTTTCTGCCTCATGTTTGCTTCAAATGGGCTCCTGCAGGCCCAGGCAGGATTAGGGCAGTTTCTAATAAATAAATTAGACCCCAAGTCAGTCAGTCAGTCAGTCAGTCAATCAATCAGAGTAGAACTGGAAGGTACCTTGGAGATTTTCTAGTCCAACCCCCTGCTCAAGCAGGACACCCTATACTATTCCAGACAAGTGACTGTCCAGTCTCTTCTTAAAAGCCTCCAGTGATAAAGCACCCACAACCTCTGATGGCAAGCTTAATCATTTACCTTAATCATTTTACTCAATTGTTGAAAAAAATCTGTGTCTATATGTGATTCTGAAAAGAGTGTGGAATATTTTTGTCACCACAGCACTTAACCTTTTATGGGATTAAAGTCAATGTCCTCTCTGGGTCCTTCTCTGGCCTGCTGAGCCCTTTGTTGCCCCTCTGGCCCAGCTTTTGGGCTGAGCCCTGCCATTTTCCTTTCACTAATATGCAGCCAACTGGCAAGGCTAACAAAAGATACAAGGCCTAAAAGGGAGCCATCTTTGAAATGGCTGAGGAATTGAGGCCTAGAGGGAAGAATCCAGGACCCCAGCAGCGAAGTAGAAAATGCCTCATCTGAGGGCAAGAAAGTCGACCTGATTTTAAAAAATGAGGCGAAGGACCTTCAAGGAGAGTTAAAGGAGGAAGGGGATGAAGAAGAAGGGAAACAACTGAGGAAAGGCTTGACTCCTCTGGCTCAGAGCCTTCCCAGACCGCTGGCCGAGTGGCTGATGCTCTGTGGGGAAATGAGCTCCTTCTGTCAAAAGCCCCGAAAGCCATAACTGACATTAGATTGATTCTGGCCAAGATGCAGGAACAGGGCAAAAGAAAGAAATGGAGAATTAGAGGAATCAGGGGAAAAAAACAGAAAAGGCTACTTTAATGGGTATCTCATCTAAAGACAGAACAATTGCCAGAGTTAAAGCTTTCAGATCAAGGGTGTCCATAGATTCTTCTCTCCCAAGGCCAATTGAAAGGGGGTTGGACTAGAAGACCTCCAAGGTCCCTTCCAGCCCTATGAGTCTATGATTCTAAAAGCAAAAGCCAAAAGTATACTGAAAAGTGTTGTGAGCAGGCAGAGGAAAGAACCTGTTGGATTAAAAGGAAAAAAAAAGGGATGGGTATTAGAGGATAGTCCAGGATAGTATTAGAGGCAGTTTGCTCTCGTGGTTAAGGCACCTGGCTGGAAACCAGGAGGCACTGAGTTCAAGTGCTGCCTGAGGCAAGAAAGCCAGAGAGACTTTGGGCCAGTCACTCTCTCTCAGCCTGACCTACCTCACAGGGTTGTTGTTATGGGGGCAACAAGAGGAAGGAGGATTGGGTGTGTTCATCCCCCTTGAATTATATATTTTAAAAAAATATGTTTAAATTAAAAAAAACACTTTGTAAGTTCTTTTTTCAACAGGACAGATCAAGGATTTAATAGCTGAGATTTTAAGTATACCCAGAGAAAGTAAATCTAGGATTTAATACTCTTAAAAGGATTATCCAACTATTTAATAGACCTAGATGAGTTCCAAAAGGAGCTGGGGGTTATAACTGCAGATCTATTATGCTATTCAGCTGAGCTCTTCGTCACTGTTTGGAACAGGAAGGTGACTGAGGCTCTGAATAGGATTGCACCCTTGCAAACTCTCCTCACCCGTAGACCTCTCTGTGCCCCATGGTATAAAGAGGAACTGAGAGGGATGAAACACATGAGGAGACGGTATATACCAGGGGTCGCCAACCTCTTGGACCTCAGGGACCACCAAACTCATAATTTTAGATCCCAGGGACCACTAACTGGTTCTGTGGGTATGGCCTAAT
>BHFT01062125.1:0-14427 GCA_004320025.1 Laticauda laticaudata
CCATTCCTTTCCATTGTTGTCCGCTCTGTTTATGCAAATTTGGGGCACTTTTGAGAGCAGATAACAACGGATGGAAGATTTGCTCGTCCACTTTGTCCTTTTTCCATACGTTTTGAATCCATTGGCCAGTGTGACCTAGCCTTTACCTAGTTGGGTAGTGAAACATGTGTAAGAAAAAAGCCAATCTCATTGAGCACCAAGAACTCCATAGTTATCCTCTCCCTCCTTTTCCCTCCTCTCCACAAGTCCCTCTCCCTTCTATAACTGATGATGTTATCTTGTTGGGTCATGAAAAGTCTACAAGAAAACAACCAACATTAGAAAGCACTAAGGATCCCACAGTCCTCCTCCTCTTCCCCTGTTCTACAAACATCACTCCTTTCTAGCACTAATAAGGTTACCTAGTTGGGTAATGAAATGTCTGCCAAAAACAAAGAAGCTCAGAGAACACCAAGGACCTCACAGTTGATGTCATCATCATTGTCCTCCTCCTTTCCTACCTCCACCCCTTCTAGCATTGATAATACTATATAGTTTGTGTAATGAAACGTCTGCAAGAAAATAAGCAAGCTCAAAGAGCACCAAAGGACCTCATCGTGTATTTCTGTATTGAAAAGGACACTTGGTTTGATGATCTCAAATCTCATTTTCATCTCCATGATTCCAACTCAATTAAGATTCACTTTAGACCAGGGAACCTGTACCTTCCCAAATTTCAATGAAGTAAAACTCGGCTATTGTCAATAACAATCATGAATACAAGGTATGGGATTCAACCATCTCTGAACAGCCGTGAGTCTTTGAACTCTACTTAATGCTATTGGACATGCTGGGGACACTTGAACCTGTTAGAGACCCCGTTTTTTGCACAATACCAAGTGAAACAAGTCATTCTACCACCATTTCTCTCATTTTTAAGAATCTGATATTTCATCTTGAAGTCTACAGTGGTGTTTTTTTCTATCTCCCCCTCCCTCCTTCCCTTTGCCTGTAACTCTCGGTAACAATTGCCAAGGTAACAGCATCTTCCTCAGAGTAGCACCAAGTGTTTGGCAGAGATTGCCCTCCCAAAGCATGGGGGCGTATGCAGCGCCTGCAGTCCCAATGGGATTTCTAATCAGAGAGTCATTGACCGAGTGGGTGGACATGGAGACTTAGACTCAATAAGTTGATGCTGGTGGTGGAGATGGAAAGGTCTCTTGCTGGTGGTTGGCAGCTGGAGCCCTCGGGCATCAATAAATGCACCCCTTTGTGAAGGACAAAGTCTCACATCATTTTGGTAGGTGGGTGGAGAATGAGGCAGAAAGAGGTGGGAAAGATCATTGGAGATCATTAAGTTCAGACCCACCATAAGTGTCTTTCTTTATCAGGTAGCAGCTTGGAAGCCAACTCCAGCTTGGAAGCTATGAGTGAGAAGCAACCTAGAACTAAGGAGAAGTTTCCTGACAGTGGGGACAATTAACCTGTCGTGGCCACCAGCCCCTCCACCAGCCAAATCAGAGAAGGAGGAGGAGGCATGGGAATCAGGGTCAGCAACAGGGCAACCTGGGAGCTCTGAGAGGGAAAAGGGAGCTGTCAGAGAGAGAGACAGAGGTGGAGCCTGGGCTGTCCATCAGCCCTTAGATGGAGAGTCAACAGCCCCCAGGTCTGGAGGTATCTGATGAGGAAGAGGAGGAACAACTGGGTACAGTGCCTGATGCACGGATGCCTAGAAGACAGAGAAGAGGAGAGCAGTGGAAAGCCATGGACTGGTCCTTGGGACAGAAGAGACACCACTGTTAACAAATCCCCACCACAGCTCTGGGGATAAAAGACAGAGGGCAGAGATGAATAGATGTGGAAGATGACTATTCATCTTCCAGCTGGCTGGACTTGTTAGCCTGAGAGAGATAAAGAACTTAACCAGTGGAACAGCTGGTTCCTTTGGAGGTTGTGGGTGCTCCATCACTGTAGGCTTTCAAAAAGAGATGGACAACCATTTGTCTGAAATGGATAGGGTCTCCTGTTTGAGCAGGATGTTGGACTAGAAAACCTCCAAGGTCCCTTCCTACTCTATTATTCTATGTTCTATGAGTGACTTGGAACCGATTGGGAGCCAGCTCCAAATTTTCTGGCAACCACCAAGACCAATAGAGTGTAGGAAAAGGACTGGCAGAGCCTGGGGGTGGAATGAAAAAAGGCATCAGTCTAGAATATCTATGTGTCACAAGTGGTGTAAGTCCAACCTCCCTTGAATTCCGTGGACTCTTATTTAACTCTAAGTAGGTGTTGCTAGTTGAGTAGATTCCTGTGCATAGGTTGTTCAGCAATAAATCAGTTTAATTGGATCTTCATGAGTGGACCTAGTCTTTCATGCTGACACACAGCATCCCTCATCTCAGTGATGAGAAATTGGATCTCATAACTAATATTTAACTACCCATCCACATAAGTCACAGCAGCACCAAAAGGTAGAGTTGGAAGGGAGAGCAAGAACCATCTAATCCAACCTTCTGCAATGGACAGAAAAGCCAATTAAATGAATTTTAAGATACAGCTATCCAGCCTCTACTTAAAAACCTCACAAGAACCCACAACGTCCACAGAGAAGAGTGTACCACTGTTACATAGATCAGAGCAGAACAGAATCACAGAGTTGGAAGGGACTTTGGAGGTCTTCTAGTCCAACTCCCTGCTCAAGCGTATACCAATTCAGACATATGGCTGTCCAATCTCTTCTTTAAAAGCTTCCAGCATTGGATGATCCACAACTTCTCAAGGCAAGCTGTTCCACTGATTAATTGTTCTCACACAGTCCTTTAAAGAGGAATGAAGATTCAACGAAGAGAGGAACTAATCAAAGATGGGTAAGCTTCTTGTCCTGCCTTCAGGTGCCTTGGAGAATAGTTGGACTCCTTCTTCTTTGTGCCCCTGAGATATTGGAAGACTGCTATCATATCACTCTTAGTCCTTCTTTTCATTCAACTAGACATACACAATTCCTGCAACCATTCTTTACATGTTTGAGCCTCCAGTCTCCTAATCCTCTTTATTGCTCTTCTTTGCACTCTTTCTAGAGTCTCAACATATTTTTTGCATTGTGGCGACCAAAATTGGATGCAATATACTAACACTTCACATGACCTTGATCTTCTATCCCTCTGTTAATGCAGTCTACAGTATCTCCAAAACATATTTCTTTATATCTAATCAAAACAAGCTTACTTCCATGTGGACCCATTGCTCTTAGTTTTCCTTTCTATCATAGAGAGGAGGGGCAGGGGGGGTCAAGCTATTTCCCAAAGCACCCGACGGCGAGACAAGGAATAATAGATGGAAACTGATGAAAGAGAGATTCAACCTGGAAATAAGGATAATTTTTCTGACAGTGAGTGCAATCAACCAATGGAACAGCTTGCTTTCGGAAGTTGTGGGAATTTAATCACTGGAAGCTTTCAAGAAGAGACTGGACTGCTCTCTGTCAGAAATGGTGCAGAATCTCCTGCTTGTGTGGGGGTTTGGACTAGATGACCTACAAGGTCCCTTCCAACTCTATTAAACTGTTAAAGTCTCTTCTTAAAAACCTCCAGTGATGGAACACCCATGATTTCTGAAGGCAAGTTGTTGCACTGGTTAATTATTCTCACTGTTAGGACATTTCTCCTCAATTTCAGGTTGCTTCTCTCCTTGATTAGTTTCCATTCACTGTTTCTTGTCCTGACTTCAGATGCTTTGGAGAATAATTTGACCCCCCTCTTCTTTGTGGCAGCCTCTCAAATATTGGAATATTGCTGTCATGTCCCCTCTAGTCCTTCTGTTCTCTTTATTATCCCTTTGACTTTTATTTTCAGCTTAGATGCCTATTAATGTCAAAGTGGATTTTTTTTTTCAATTTCTTGCTTAAGTCTCTTAGCTGTCAGTATAAGGAAGGGAAGAAAAAAACCTAATTCTTTCCCTTCACTCTCTCCTTCGCAGCTTCAAAATCTTCTTTGGGAACAATGTTGTTAAGTTTAATTTCCAGGGTACCTTATTTGTTGCTTTTGCTGTTTCACCTAGTCAACCAAAACTTTCTCTTCTTATCTTTCTCCTGCACATTCTTTTCTGGTCAGGTTCTTTGTGGTGGCCATTTCTGACCACCACTGCAACCACCTTTGGGAAAGGGAGTAATGGCCAGCTGGGGAGGAGAGATGCAGCTGTCCTCAACCCTGTAGGCAGTCTCCCCCCTCTTCACCACCTCTACAGGGTGGCTTAGCCCTGAAACCAGCTGGCTCATGGTGCTCCAGCAGCGAGCACGGATCGAAGCCTCGGAGAGACGAGGTTTCGGTCTGTCCCCGAAGAAGCTCAAACCGGAAGTCTAGTCCTTCTTTTCTCTAGACTGGACAAACCCAAAACTGTTCTTCATATGTTTTAGTCTCCAGGCTTTTAAACATCTCAGTTGTTCTTCTTTGCACTTTTTCCAAAGTTGCAACATCTTTTCTGAAATGTGGTGACCAAAACTGGATGCAGTATTCAAGGTGTAGTTTCACTAAGGCATTATAAAGGAGTACTAGTACTTCATGTGAGTTTGATTCTATGCCTCTGTTTATACAAAGAATGGTTGCAGGAACTGAATATATCTAATCTAGTAAAAAGAAGGACCAGGAGTGATGTGATAGCAGTGTTCCAATTTTTGAGAGGCTGCCATAAAGAAGAGGTCAATTTATTTTCCAAAGAACCAGAAAGCAAGACAAACAACAACAACAACAGCAACAACAACAGCAACAACAATGGATGAAAACTGATTGAAGAGAGAAGCAACCTTGAACTAAGGAAACTTCCTGACAGTGAAAACAATAAACCAGTGGGACAGCTTCCCTCCAGAAGTTGTGGGTCCTTCATCTCTAGAGGTTTTTAAGAAGAGATTGAACAACCATTTGTCTAAAATGGCATAGAGTCTCCTGCTTAAGGAGTGGGTTGGACTAGAAGACCTCCAACATCCCTTCCAACCCTGTTATTCTGCATAATTCCTCCACCAAGTCTTTTTCAAGGCAGATATTTCATTCATCCCAAAGTAATAAAATAGGAAGACCTTTGTTAAGCTGTTATTACTTACAGTTATTTCAAGGGATATTATATTTCAATCTTTTCTTTTTTCTTTAAAAAAAAAGAAGGCATTTCCTTTATCAGATATGACTTTGTTATATTAATTTTATAAACCTCCAGGACAGGACTGACCTTAAAAATAAAGAGAGAGAGAGAGAGAGAGAGAGAGAGAGGGAGGGAGGGAGGGAGGGAGGGAGAGAGAGAGNAGAGAGAGAGAGAGAGAGAGAGAGAGAGAGAGAGAGAGAAACTCTATTACATAGCTTGAAATACGATGAATCTTTTTGTTGCATTGCAACAAAATACAATTATTATTATTTTTTGTAAAAAAAGAATCGTGGCTAACATTTATTCAGATACGTCTCCAATAAAAGTGGGGTGGAGAAACCATGGTAACCCTGTTGCATCGCTTTCTAAATAAAGCATTTGAAAAAAACGGCTGCAATTCCACGCTCGCTGGCTGGATTGCTTTGCCAAGTGTTGTCCATGCCTTGTGTAACTTGGGTGTGCAAGTGTTCATTGTGGCGTGTTTTTCCCCCTTTTTTCTATTCTCAAACGACACTTCATTTGGAATGTTCTCCCGTTGCTGAGGGGGAGAAGAAAAAAAAAATCAGTGACATTTACCACAAGTGGCTGAAACTGGGTTTCCATCTCAGCACAAAGCAAGCAATTCAGTGCCCCAAAGTAATCATTTCAGCTTCCTTTCCATTCAAATATTGATCACAAGCAAAAGATGTCGGCCCTGGCAGGAATTCCCTTTGAAATGAAATGCTTGGCATTTAATCCAACTTTAAGCAACTATTAGATCCTTACAATGCTTCTTTTGTTCTGTTAGCCCTCTTCAGTTTGGAGTCACTGAGACCAGTTTTTCCACCATCAACTCAGTTTCATGCTGGTCACCTTCTATTCGAGGATCTTTATGTATAAAAGTGAAAGACCACTCAGGCATCATTATAAAATCTCCAGAACCATAAAGCCTACCAACTGGAAATTTGGCACAAGGATTTTTCTAAATGACCATCAGAGCTATTAATATTTCCTATATTATTATTATAAACACACTCTGATGCTAAGGAGTTCCACTCCCTCTCCCCACCTGAAAAGAAATCTCTTCCAAATGCAAAACACAAGCAGAGGAGAGGAGTTTCAGTATCAGTTTTAGTTTCACAGCACCAAGCAGCGTTAGTACAGAACAGTTGAGTTAAGCCACGCCCAGGTTCTTTGCTGTCTCCTTTGTGCTCACACAGCAAATATTGTTTCACTTTCCAAACAGCCCTCAATTCTGTCAGGACGCTAGCCAGATGAATACTGATGGATGCAGGTCGGCAGAGGCAGAATTTTTTCCCTTTATTTTCCTCCCCCAAAATTAAACCCAATCACAGGTAGTTAGCACAGGTATCCAGCTAGTAGCTTATATACAAAGGTCTCTCATGCAAACAGAGAAGAAGAAATAGCTTATTTGCAGTTGCTGGCTATCGAGCTGGGTATAATTCCTGTAATTCCATGTTACTGCAAAGAACCTTTTGATCAGCATTTCAGTCTGAACATTTATGAAGCTACAGAAGTCCATGAAATGAGTCTAGACCATTATTATGGAATAGCAGTGCTGCAGGGGTGAATTGTGGCTGGTTGATGATGTCTTCATGTTCTTTTATGAAGAGTTGAAGGTGTTCCTCAGCTGGGCCCTTATTAAAAGGGCTAAAGCCTATCTAGAAGTAAACATGAGGGCTAAAAGAAGGCATATTTTTCAATGGTGTTGTTGGAGAAGATTACTGAAAATATCCTGGAGCACAAGGAGATCCAATCAGTCCATTATAAAGGAAATCAACCATGAGTGTTCTTTGGAAGGACAGATCCTGAAGCTGAAGATCAAATCCTTTGACCACCAAATGAGAAGAGAAGACTACTTGGAGAAGACCTTGATAATGGGGAAAAGGGAAGGCAAAAGGAGAAGGGGATGGCAGAGGAGATGAATAGATGGTGTCATTGATGCAATGAACATGATTTTTAAGCAAACTCTGGGAGACAATGGAGGACATAGGGGGCCTGGTGTGCTGTGCTCCATGAGATTGTGTAAAGTGAGACATGGATTAGCAAATGAACCACACCAATGTACGACTGTGATAGTTGGACAAGAAGAAAGGCTGAGCACTGAAGAATGGATGGTTTCAAATGATGGTTCTGGAGAAGAAGCTTGAGAGTTCCTTGGACTTCAAGGAGTTTCAATCAGTACATCCTGAAGGAAATCAACCCTGGCTTTCCTTTGGAAGGACAAATCCAGAAAATGAAGCTCAAATACTTTGGCCACCTAAGGAGAAGAAAAGAATCCTTGGAGAAGACCTTGATGTCAACAAAGATGAAAGGCAAAAGGAGAAGGGGATGGAAGAGGATGAGATGGTCAGGTGGTGTCATCAACACAATGAACATGGATTTGGACAAACCCTGAGAGGCAGCAAAGGGCAGGGGAACCTAGTGTGCTATGGTCCATGGCATCATAGAAAGTCAGACACAACTTAATGAGTGGATAACTACAAGGCAACTTGTGACCTAAAACAATGCAGGTTAGCCAGTTGGGAAATGACCTACCAGAGCTAGTTGAAGGAAAGCCAAATGTTTAATGTGAAGGACCATCTCCTCAATAACCACACAACCCATCTTTCTTTTTCAGGTACATTTGATTTTGAGCTAAGACTATTCCAACAACATCAAGCTCTTGCCTCTTTCTCATGTACAGATATTGTCTTGAGTCAGCATTTCCTACAATATATTAATGATAGCAGAATTAGATTAAATTAATAGCAGGTGATCTTAAAAACAAAGGAAGCGTCTTCATCCTAAATCATCCTGTAATCCATGCTTACCTTTGTGCTGCATTAAGCAATTTTTATGTTGGTCTGCTTTTTGAAATCTCTGTCCTTTCCACATTGGTTGTTTTCTTGCTGACATTTCACTACCCAGTTAGGTAACAGCATCAGAGCTCGTAGGGAGTGGAGTTTGCTCTCATTTTTATAGGCATTGTATACACTTGCCCTGTCACTGTTGGTGGGAGTGTTCTTGGTGCTTCCATGGTTGGACTGCTGTTTACTGTTATTGTGTTTGATAGTTCCTTGACTGAGCAGAGAATAACACCAAGATTAACACTGGACCAACAATGAAGAAGTAAACAATACCCCAATTGAGGAATTACCAACTCAGACAAGAAAGGTGAGCAACAGTTCAATCAACCACAAAGGACATTCCCACAAACATTGGCAGGACAAGCCACTAGTATACAAAATGAGAGCAAACCCGACCTTCCATTAGCACTGATGATATTACCTAGTTGGTGAATGCAATATCAGCAAGAAACAACCAAACTCAGAGAGTGTCAGGTACCCCATAATCCTCCTCTTCCTCATCCTCATCCTTGTCCACGTCCTCCTCCTCCTGCTTCTCCTCCTCCTCAGCACTCATGATGGGTCATGAAACTTCTGCAAGAAAACAACCAAGTTCAGGGAGCACCAAGGATCCCACATTCCTCATCCCTCTCCTCTTCCTCTTCCTCCTCCTCCTCCTTTTTGCAAACCCTACCAGGAATGATGATGTTATCTAATTGGTCATAAAATGTCTGAAAGAAAATAACCAAACTCAGGGAACACCAAAGATCCCATCCTCTCCACAAACCTCACTCCCTCCTAGCACTGATGATGTTTATTTACTCAGGTCATGAAACCTCTGCAAGGAAACCACCCAGCTCAGAAAGCACCAAGGACCCCACCGTTCAACCCTGAGCTACAAATATTCTTTTCTATAGATATCCCCTATAGATGTGCCCTTTTTCTAGTTTCACCTGGGTAATAGCTGCCAGCTCCTCGTTTTTCATCTTTATGGGGTCCATGCAATGACTTACTTGGATGAAGAACAGTCAATTGTTTTTGGCATCCAACTTAATGCAGCCATAGTAATTAATGGCCATTCCAATTAACAGGCTCAAGGAACATCAACAGAGCCTGTGACATGTGCCATGGGTATTGTAACACAACATTTTGGCAAAAAAGCCAGATGTTTAGTGATTAGAGCAGAGTTAGTTTTCTCTGCTTGGCTGTTATATTTCTTACCTTCACATGAAATGCCTGTAGAGATTCTCAGTCATCCAAGTCATGGTTGTCCCAAAGGTGCTTATCTCTACAGATGCTATAGCTATGCTACAGCTATACAATTCGGCTATACAATTTGGGGTGAACATCCTTTGAATGGTGTGGAAAAAGTAGGAATGGATTTCCAGAGGAAAATAATTGCAGACTACAGGAACCAGGAGCACCACTCAGGTGACTCTGAGGACACAAATCCTTCAAGTAGCCTCAACAACCCTCTAAAATGATGCAAATGACCAGCTGTTTGCAAGGAATATAAATCCTTCCATTTCCCACCATCCAGTCAGAGCTGAAGGAGCTTCTGGGATGATAAGTGAAATGTCTTTAAAAAAACCCAAGAATTTCCAGTTGCCTCCTGAAAAAAGAAAAAACACCTTTGGGATTCACATGAAATGATGATGAACCTTCTCAGAATGATGCCACTTCTGAAAGAGGCCTAAATTTCTAGGAAAAATGCTTCAGAAATTCATCCTTTGATTCAGAAATCCGTCTTACTGTCTTTAATACTTTGATCAACTTGAGAGGAGGTCAGGATTATTCATTGAATAATCCATATTTCTATAACCCTAACCTTGTGTATAGAATTGATATCCCAAGCTTATGAAATATTAAATTCAGGATAGATTCTCTTTTTAGTAATATGAACTGAATTTGCTATAATGTACAATTCCACCTGGTGATTCACATTTTGTTTACCATGGTTTTTGATAATCGTCTTTACCTTAAGTTCAGTCAGTAATTCCTTTAGTGATACAGTGTATTGTTAGCTTTTATTCACAACTAATTCATCATGTTTTAGAAAGCTATAGCCTCCATGACATTTTTAAATTCCTGGTTTATTTGTCTATTTCTGTATAATACTCTTTCCTCCCCTTTTCCAAGTATTCTTATATTTGTTTATATAGTCAGTTTAAAGTGTTCAATTATCTATAATTATCTATCTATCAATATGGCCTCCCGCAAAAGGAAGTCCCAGCATGTTTTATAGGCATGAAATGAAATTAAGCCCCTCTCCCCAAATTAAGGCCTATAAAACATGTGAAATGGGGGAGAATGGTGGGGGGGCTTGCCATTAGGAGGTACTTTTGTTACACACCAGGATATGGTGCTGCCTGTGTTGGCCTCGGCGTTGGTGGAGCACTTTGTAACGGGAGACCTTCCGCCACCGTTGTTTTCTTTTCTCCTTGTGCTGCCGTGGCATTTAGAGCAATGCCACGGCATTTGGCACAACCATGCGGCATTTGGCACAGCCACACATGGCCAACCAGGGCTCCTCCCTGCAACTGGAGTCCTGCGGAGACATTCAGCTTCAGGCGCTCATGTCGTCGCCTTCCCGGGCATCGTTCGAAGGCAAAGCCCATTCTTTTAAAAACGATGCCCTACTACCGGTACGTCAAAGCTTTCTCTGCCCAAGAGGTCAGCCCAACCCCACATGGGGAGGCAAATCTCCTGGGGCCGCAGTGCAGGATCGTCCCACCCTGGGAGAAGTGCCCAGCCGCCATCCCTGCCTGGCACCAGGCAGAGCGCAAAGAGCTTTGCCTGGGTTGCCCAGCATAGCTGACAGGTGGGCCCTCTTGCCTGGAGGCACAGCTCTGACCAAGGCAGCAAGCGCCTCCCCGCTGGGCCCTCTGCTCATCCCACCAGGGCCACACCAGAGCCGGGTGGGCTGGGCAGAGCCAGGAAAGCAAGCCGTGGGTACGTGACTGCCTGCCAAGCGAAAGAGCCGGGCCACCCCAAGCTTGCCTTCCTTCACAAGTCCCTCCAGCCCGACACCGAAGGGGCTACCGGGAGAGACTGCCCGAGGCAGTGATAGCACCCACCCGTCCACAGACAGGGAGGCAAGGTGACAGCAGCGCTGCTTCCCTGGCCAGCGGGTCTGGTGTAGAGAGCCCGAAGCCACCTGTCCTTTCCATCCCTCACCCAGCCCATCCCCATCCCCATACATTTCCAAACAGCCCTGGTAACCGTGCCATAATGCATTCAGCGGCATGGGCCCATCGGGCAGCAAGGTGCTGTCACTTCAGCGGGGCTTCAGCTCGGAGGAGCGACATGGCATGGGCCGTTGCACTTGCCGTCCCTGTGCCAGGGATGTGGTGGGTGCCTCATCACTGCCTGGGCAGCCTCATCCTGGTGGTCCCCTTGGGTTGGCTGGAGGAAGGAAGCAGCTTTGGGGCTGTCAAAAAAAAAAAAAAAAAAAAAAAGAACCCGGCCTTATTTACCGGTCTATTGAGCTCGTGGCGACGTGATCCCCTGACCGCGCCCGTCCACAGCTCGTGCGGGCGGCCGTGCGCATCAGAGCTGATCAGCCACGATATATACTCGGCATATAAGCTAACTTTAGAAATCTGCCTTTTTTTTTTTTTTCAACAATTTGGGGGTCGGCTTTATATGCGCATTAAATCTGATTTCTGACACAAATGACATGACGCGATATGAAACCACTTCTCAGATCCACGCAAATTGATTATTAACATACAGCGATAATATTACATTAACAGCACATTTCTTTTTACTCTGGGTGCCTCTATTTGCTTTTCTACAGCCTGATATATACACGTCTCTGAATTGGTTAGTGCCATGTCACGTGCACTGCTTTCGCGTTTGCGAGTCGCACATGCAACTTTGTGTGCAGGTTTCATTCTGCATTAAATAATAGTTCTGTAGTAAATTCATTAAAATATACCCATGTCTGATGTTTAAAGAAAAAGAATGTCTTATGCTTGCTTTCTTTTAAACTAAAGTAAATGGAAGGCTGCAGAGGAAACAAGCAAACGCTTGAAGCAGCAAGAAACCTTTGGAGTGGATGAAGAGCAATATTAGAGGATGGAGAAAAGGATAGTAATTGGAGTTTGCACCCCCAGATTCAAAACGTAAGCAGGAAAAGAGGGCCCAAAGCTGGCAATTCCCCTGAAATGGAACCAACGCGACACTTTCCTTGAGTGGTTATTGATGCTACAGTGGTGGTCTAGATCTGGCTGTGCGCCTTACAGGCATTAGCAGGAACTGAGCGCAAATCTGGAAAATACAAGGTACCTGCACCTCCTTCACTGCTTCCCGTGGCTTGTGGGTAGCAAGTTTGTTTGAAGCAGAAAATGGGCACTTAATCACTAAGCCGACAAACAACAAAAATTAGCGCAACCAAAAGCTGCCTAATCCAGAATCTTGAGGAAAAAGGTGATGAACTTCCACAACGTCTTTGTGATAAGACTAACCAAAGACCTGGTGATTTCTCTCTAGCAGGAGCTTGTCAATAATGGACGAGACCCCTAGTGCTGCTTGACATGCCCAGCACTAAAACACTTGAACCAAAAGAGGTGTGAAAAAACACAGTCTTTATTAAAAGACACACGAGGGCACAAAAATACACCCATTTACAGAGCGTGCTGAGGCCTTGCACTGCAGCAAATGGGGCTGCAAGCTACGCCCGATGCGTAACTTTAAAAGAAACACCCCCTCCAAAGGACAAAATTTCCCATGTGGTGTTGGGTCATCCTCTAGCATCCAAAAGGATGAATGGACTTAAGAGAGGCATAATCACAATGGATAAATCAAAGTGTGGGTGCGGCAGAATGGATGCGGTCTTCTCAAGAAACACTTCCATGCTAGTCTGGGACCAATTCAAAGCTCACCTAACTGAAAAGGTAAAACGGAGGAAGTCTAAAGGAGTGCAACACATTTCAGGCAGTCATACCAAGGCAGGATTGACTGGAAATACCTAACAACCGCCCTAGAGTGTCAGCCTGAACAGGGGACCTTCAAGCACTAGCACATGCGAACAACCGCTCGTGGACACATGCTGGATGGCATGATGGGCAGAAGCTGAAACTAACAGCCCAAACGGAAACTTCACAAACGCCCTCTCTTTGCCCAACGATTTGTGTCTTAGATGGGAAGATTTGCAATGGGATATAGTGATTTTACCAAGAAGATGGTACAGAAATCCTTCTTTAAAATGTTGCATCAGCAAGCAAAGTTAGATCGGCACTGAATAGATTATGTGTTTATGGCAGGAGCGATGAGCAATGAAACTGAGAAATGAAGACACGTGATGAAAGTCGGCCAGAAAAATGAAAAATGAAGATTCAAGATGAAGAAATGTAGCATGAAGATAAATGTCAAATACACATTAGGAGGGTGGCAACATCTCTTTTGGGGGAAATGCTGAGGATGAGGGTCTGCATGGTGATGGTTGCAACTTCTGAACGATTCTGAAGACAGACAGTTTAATTTGGTGAAAATAAATGAACAAGTATTGTTATAAGGTTAAACAACAACAATAATGGTGCTCTTTTGATTCCCTTCATATTTATGCCTCTTCTAGCAAGCTTTTTCGCTACGGATAACGTGCATATATACCATTATTATACCACGATCAGGATTCTTTATCCGATACTGGGTAATTAAGCTTAATATTGATTTCCTACACAAATGGCTTTTGAAAATGACCTTCATCAGTGACATTGCAATATCGATAATCTTCTTTTGTTATTAGCCCAAACACAACACACCATACATGGTATTTTTGGGGGTCAGCTTATATGAGAGTTTTTTTGCAAAATCCTCAATTTTGGGCAGTTTTTTGTAAGAGTCGGCTTATATGCGAGTATATACGGTATATGGAAACACGGTAGAATAGATAGATAGATAGATAGATAGAAGATATAGATAGATAGATAATAGATAGATACGATAGATAGGATAGAAATAGATAGCAAGATAGATATAGATTTATAGACATATAGAGACAGATATCTATTTCCATACCCACAAATGAAATTTCATAAAACTTATAATATAACTGACCCTCAACTCATTAACATCTTATATACACACTGCTTGATAATAGGAGAGAAATAGAGAGACAGATAGATAGAATATTAGAAAACAGAATATAGTGAGAGATGAGACCAGAGCAGACAGACAGACAGACAGATAAGATAGATAGATTAGATAGATAGATAGATAGATAAGATAAGATAGATAGAATAGATAGATAGAAGGAAATTGGGTATAGATGATAGATAGATGATAGATAGATAGATACGAGAATTGGAAGGGAGGCCGGAGAGGGGAAAGGGAGGGAGGGAGACATAATGGTACAAAGAGCCAAACTGACACAGATTGTTCTTTGTTAATTGTCTCCTCACCAGACTACAAGAGATGAAATTAACACCCATCCCACGCAATCCAAGGCTGAGATTCATGTGTGATATCACATTCAGGAAGTTTTTTCGCG
>BHFT01062126.1:0-23038 GCA_004320025.1 Laticauda laticaudata
GTTTCTTCCACAGCCACTGGAGCCACACTCCCACTCCCTGTCAGCTGCTCGACCTCCCCCTCAGAATCAGATTCCAAAAGTGGCATGACAAGTTTCACCCATTGATTTTGCTTGTGAAACGCTGGCTGGGAAGGTCACAAATGGTGATTAGCTGATGCCAGGATGCTGCAGCTGTTTTATATACCTGCCAGTTGCCAAGCACACGGATTTCAACCATGTGACAGTGGGGATGCTGAGATGGTCATAACTGTGAGATCATAAGTCATTTTTTTTCAATGCCATTGTGACTTTAAACAGTCACTCAACAAAGGGTTGTAAATTGAGGGTTACCTGCACAGGATCAAGTTACAACCATAACTGAGCCCCCAAGTTATGTTGCTGCTTGAAACATTTGTTAAGTGAGTTTTCCCCATTTTATGACTTCTTGCCACCATTGTTAAGTGAATCATTGCATTTGTTAAGGTGGTAATGTGGTTGCTAAGTGAATCTGGCTTCCCCATTGACTTTACTTGTCAGAAGGTCACAAAAGTAGATCACATAACCCTGGCACACTGCAATTGTCAAAAATAGGAGCCAGTTGCCAAGCTTCTGAATTTTGATCATGTGACCATGGGGTTCCTACAATGATTGTAAATGTGAAAAACAGTCATTTTTTTCAGTGCCGTTGTAACTTTGAACGGTCACTAAATGTTGTAGGACAAGAGTTAGCTGTACAGTGCAGTAGCTGCCAGTGAGCAAACTTAGCTATAATAAATACCTCGTTGTTGCCTTTCTAATGGAAGGATTGATAGGGGGCTACCACATAGGACTGATGTCAGGTTGATTGGCATAATTATTGTGAGTGCTTGCTGCCCTGAGGGTGTTAGAAATGCCAGCCTGGAGAACTGAAATTCACCCACCTGCTATGACCCCTCCTTTGCCACTTTTCATGCACCGTTTATATACCCTTTGTGTTCAGCGGAGCCTTGTTCCTTTCCTTTTACATCCCAGGGTCGTGAGCTCCTGGCTTGTGCTCCCACTGGCTCAGGGAAGACGTTGGCATTCAGCATTCCCATTTTGACCCACCTCAAGCAGCCCATGAATAAAGGTTTCAGAGCTCTTGTGCTGTCGCCCACACGGGAACTTGCTAGTCAGGTAAGGTGACTTCCATCTTCTAAATTTGGCTTAAAGATACGTTCAGATAGAACAAAAGTGAAAACTTTGATTTTGGATTTTATCAAATAAATAGATTTTTTTGTGATAGAAATGGCTCGTTTAAACTATTATGTAGAAGTAAAAAGTTGAGGTTTGATGTCAATGCCTTATTCCACTGCACCGAAGAGAGTCCAAAGTCAATGCCTTTTCTTTCTTTTTTCCATCATCTTTCCCCCACTTTTCCCTTTTTCCTTCCCTATTTTTCCTATCATTTACTTTGATATTTTTGCATGTGTGCAATATTATAAACTAATAAAAATGGTTATAAATGAAATGAAAAAGATACATTCAAATGGGCAGTAGGCTGTTTAAGCAAAGCACAGTAGGAACAGCAGGGTGATGAAGCTGTTAGTCTAGGACAGGAGTCTCCAAACTTAGCAACTTTTAAGACTTGTGAATTCAACTCTCATGCTGGCTGATGAATTCTGGGAGTTGAAGTCCACAAGTCTTAAAGTTGCAAGGTTGGTGACCCCTGGATTAAGAGCAGGAAGACAATTCATGGCTATTCTCAGGAGCAGAAGTTCCCTTAGATGTGGGTGGGTGGGGGGCAGCTTAGTCCAGTCGTTTTCTCTTCATCCAGCCTACAACACAGGGTGGAAGTGAAAATGGGAGGAAACAGTGTTCTTCCAGTGTTCGCCCCTAAGTTAAAAACCTTCGGAGAATCTTCCCTTATCTGAGAAGGTACATAGTTTGTGGAAGTTGCTTTATTGTCTGTTGGTTGCTACTTGTCTTTTATTATTTGTTGCTCAAAGTCAGACCAGACTGCAGTCATTTCCAAGTACTTTTAGTGAAGTATAAATCTTAACAAATAATAAATACGTAAGTAAACATGCACCCATGTAAGATCTTGGTTTTATTTATTTAATGAATCTGTCTGACTGCCCATCTCATCTGCATGACTCTGGACAGCTAACAGTAGAAACAGAATGAAAAGCATAACTTTAAAAAACAACCATCGTTAAGAAACAACACAAAATAATACAACAGCCAAAAGTCTTTCACTCAGACGTGACCAAGGAACGGACTTACCCGTACTGTCAGGGCCTCAGGCTTGATAGCAAAGTAAGGTTTTCCATGCCTTGCAAAAGGCCAGCAGGGTTAAAATAAATCTCTGGGGAATGATGCCTCAAAGGGAAAATGTCAGAAATGGCTCCCCTCTTGGGCTCTGCCACATGGCACTTGTGCAGGTGAAACCTGGAGCATGCCTCTCCGGCTACATCCCACATGACGGGCATATATATCCCTGGGTAGTCCTCAACTTATGACCACAGTCGAACCCAGAATTTTGGTTATAAATCGTTAAGCAGGAACCCATGTGACCTAAGTCAATTTTAGGACTGTTTTTATGAAGGTCCTTAAGTGAATCACAGCAATCATTAAATGAATCACATGGTGGTTAAGCAAATCCAGCATATCCGATGGTTGTTTTTTGATGTTTTCTGGCAGCAGCAAAAAAAAAACCATCGCAAATCACAGTCATGTGTAGCACACTGCAACTAGTTGTAAATGCAAGTTACTTGCCAAGTACCGGAAATGTGAAAATGTGGCCTTAGGAGGGTGCAACAGTCATAACTTTGAGAACAGATCGTAAGTAGCTTTTTAAAAACTCCATTATTACTTAAAACAGCCAGTCATTAAGTGAGGACTACATGTACCTCCTCAGTGACTATCCTCCAGATATTAGCAAGAGCACTTAGACTAATATACCATTTCACAGTGCTTTCCAGCCCTCTCTAAATGGTTTACAAAGTCAGCATATTGCCCCCAATAATCTGGGTCCTCATTTTACCCACCTCGGAAGGCTGAGTCATCCTTGAGCCTGGTGATATTTGAACTACCAAATTGCAGTCAGCAGAAGTTGCCTGCAGTACTGCACTCTAACCACTGCGCCACTGCAGCTCAGTAGTTAGAACAAGGGTCTTCAAACTTGGCAAGTTTAAGACTTGTGGACTTCAACATCCAGAATTCCTGAGCTAACATGACTGGAGGAGGAATTCTGGGAGTTGAAGTCCACAAGTCNTTGAAGGCCCCTGGGTTAGAATGTAGCAAATAATGTTGCAAATCAAGAGTTGAAAACTAATTAAATAATCTACTCAATATCCCAATGAACTGCAAAAGGCTTCAGTTCCTTGTTATTCCATTATGATGGTCCCCCGGTATATTTATTTTCTGTGCTTTATTTTTCTGCTTCTGAAAATAATAGTGACTCTTCGAATATTTAAATCTATATTTCAGCTGTGTGTCTGATTCGTCTCCCTTTTAGACCCACAGAGAGCTACTTAAGTTGTCCGAGGGCATTGGCTTCAGGATACATTTGATTCATAAAGCTGCTGAAACAGCAAAGAAGTTCGGGCCAAAATCTTCTCAGAAATTTGGTAAGATAGGAATAAACAGGGATCCATAATCAATTCCCAATTACTTGCTTCTTCTGACTCTTCTTAACGGTTGCTTTTTCTACAGATATTTTGGTGACTACTCCAAACCGACTTATCTATCTGCTGAAACAAGACCCTCCAGCCATAGATCTGACCAGGTAAAAAGAAATAGAAACCCCCCTCCTTTTTTTAATATACCCCTGTATTTGGCATATTCACTAAGAGATGGACCTGCAGAAATATTTAGTGCTGTTTGTAGATTTAATTTGGCCTAAATACGTTGATTCAAATAAATCCCATGCCAGTTAAAGTTTATAATGCATGTATAAAATAAGCATGCATAAAAGTTGAATAATTTTTCTGGCCTGTGGCAGAAAAGCTCAGCAAGTAATAATCTTTCAGGGTGGTGAAAAGTCTATAGAGTTCCTCAGTCATCCAGGTCATGGTTGTCCCAAAGGTGCTTTTTCTGGAGGCAACTGGACTTTCTGTTTTTTTTCTTTTGAAGATGTTTCACTTCGCATCTAAGAAGCTTTTTCAGCTCTGACTGGATGGTGGGGAATGGAAGGATTTATATTCCTTGCAGACAGCTGGTTATATGTGTCCTTTTAGAGGATCGTTGAAGCATTTGGAGGTTTGTCTGTGTCCTTAGGATCACCTGAGTAGTGCTCCTGGTTCCTGTAGTCTGCAATTTTTTCCTCTGGAAATCCAGTCCTATTCCCACCCTGTGGACAAAAGAAAAACCTAAAAATGTTTCAATGACCCTCTAAAAAGATGCAAATGACCAACTGTCTTCAAGGAATATAAATCCTTCCATTCCCCACTATCCTGTCAGAGCTGAAGAAACTTCTTGGATGTGTAGTCTTCAAAAGAAAAAACAAGAAAGTCCAGTTGCCTCCTAAAAAAGCACTTCTGGGTTTCAGGGTGATTGTGAAGAAACATGTGGGAGAAACAGTGTTAGTCACAGAGGAACTTATAAGAAAAGCTGAGTATATATTAGCAAATAATTAAATATCCATAACCTTTCATTCTGATATTTGCTCACCAGTCTTCGTAAGGCCATGTGGAACGTGGCATTGAGCAGTGATCTGATTTTGCTGTCTATGTGAGAAGCCACATATTAAACCTCCTAAATGCAGCCTTATCTTCTGCCCTAGAGTTGAATGGCTGGTAGTCGATGAGTCAGACAAATTGTTTGAAGATGGGAAAACAGGATTCCGAGACCAGCTGGCTACCATCTTCTTGGCCTGTTCCTCCCATGTTGTCAAGAGAGCCATGTTCAGTGCAACATTTGCGCATGATGTAGAGCAGTGGTGTAAACTCAACCTTGACAATATCATATCTGTATCCATTGGAGCAAGGTGAGTGTGGGGTTTGAAGGTTGTCTCTTCCCTGACTGAAAGTTGATTGCTCTAGCAGATAATTTGTTCTCCTTGCCTGATCTCTAACAGAAGAGATCAGGTCACCTGCTCATTCACTTCCTGCTCTGGAATCAAATTCTTCCCACAGAGTTCCATTGTTCCTTTTCCTATTCTGGGCAATTTCCATTGCTGTTCCTTGCTCTGCTGAATAGACAAGCAGTTGAATAGAATAGAATTCTTTATTGGCCAAGTGTGATTGGACACACAAGGAATTTGTCTTTGGTGCAAAGACAAATTCCTTGTGTGTCCAATCACACTTGGCCAATAAAGAATTTTTTTTGAGTTAAGTTAAAGAGGCTGCTTGGTTTTTTGACATACAAAGTCCTTTGGACTCAAATTTCATTTATCAGAGGGTTGTCCAGGCTGCAGGTCTTCCTCCTGTCTCCCAAGGTCATTCTCACATACAGAAGGGGAGCAAGGCTGCTCTAAGTGGTTGCTGATGCTGAGCTGCTTTTTATTCTGTGAACTCTGCTCACTAAACTCTTTTTATTTTGTGATGTCTTTGGTGTTCCCCTTAATCTTACAACACATGGACAGACTCATCCATACTTTCAAATAGGAAGCCGAGCATCCTAGACTAGGCTAAATCCAAAAACACTAGAGCATTGCTGGAAGCCTGGCGCTCAGAGAAAGCCACCATCAATAGACACATTGAGATAAACCGTGTTTTCATGCCATTCAAAAGAGAAAAATAAACCAAGAAGAAAACAAGACCAAAGACATCATTTTCATTTTGACATTTGCTTAGAATGAAATTGACCACAGTTGAGCCCCAAATATCTGTTGCACATCCTTTCCAGAAACCAAAAACCAGATAAGCAGGGATTGACACCCAGACAAATTATCAAGCAGAAAACAACAGTGAATGTATTACCATGGAAAAAATAGCACTCCACTAATACTGGCAGGTCAAGCTAGTATATATAAACAGGGTGCAAATCCCACATTCACTGACATGTGCATGTTATCTAGTTGGTAATGAAACATCTGCAACCAAGCTCAGAGATCACCAGGAGCTCCACATTTCAACCCTGAGCTACATGTATTCTCTTTATTTTGTTGGTTGTAATTTCCAGGTAGAACAAAGCAACAAGTTGCAATATATAGTGATCCTGTCCACATGTAAAATAGGCTGTGCATTTGGCAAGGATTTGGCATCTGTAAAATGTAACTAATATCTATTCTGTTGAGAACAGGGTAAGGTAGACTTCCTCCCCTTCCCCAATCCCCAAAGTATGATTCCATATGCATTGCCTCTATGTTATCAGTTGAAAGAAAGGCTAGGATCATCTTTTAGTTGGGAAGGAAGAATGAGAAAATATTTTAATGAAAATCTATGGAGGTTCTCAATTATCCAAGTCATGTTTGTACCAAAGGTCTGTTTCCAAAAGGCAATTGGACTTCCTTGGGGTTTTTCCTTCAAAATGTTTCATTTCTCACCAAAGCACCAGTGTGAGCTGAAGAGGCTTCTTGAATAGGAAATGAAACTATTTCAAAGAAAAAAAAAACCAAGAAAGTCCGGCATCAGAAAAAAAGTCCAGTTTTGAAAAGTACCTTTAGGACATTTTAATGAAAATTGTTTTCTGGACCCCTTGCAACATTTCCTGAAAGGCACAAGGCAAATACAGAAGGAAGTTCACCGTAAAAAAATATTTATTAAGCCTGAACTGCCTTCAGAACTGACACAGATCTTTGACTTTTTTGCTTCAGAAATGCTGCAGTCGAGACAGTGGATCAAGAGCTCATATTCGTTGGATCGGAGACAGGAAAATTGTTAGCTATGAGAAATCTTGTAAAAAAGGTAATTTATTTTTCATGCTGAGACTGTCTATTTGGGAGTTTTCTGCGATGAATCAACGTGATATGTTCATGAAGCAGAATAAATGAATAGAACACCTTCGAGGAATGCAAATTTTTTGGAAGAGGAAGTTAGAAACCATTAGATATATAGAATTCACTTGAAATGGCAAGCAAGAATACTCTTTCTTTAAGGTACTTTCATGTTGAAAGGAAGGAGGGAGGGAGGGAAAGAAGTGGAGGAAAGACCTTTGCAGGCTTGATACACGACCAACCATTTTCATATTAACAAGCCAAGATTATCTCATGAGATAGCAGCCTATGAGAAATCAGGGGAGAACTTTGGAATGAGCTTCATTGCTGTTTGAATCTAATATTTCTTCTGCTGGTAGGTGATGTCAGAATTAGAACATCCAGTTGAGATTGTGAGACACTGACCAAATTTCTGCTGGTTCTTGGAGATCACTGGATAACGTTGGGCCACCCTCTTGAAACTGCAGCACAAGAGGCAACACTGGAATTTATATTATTTGCTTATTTTATTACACAAATTTATACAGCCGCCCAACTCGCAGGTGATTCTGAGTGTCTTACAATAAAAAAATCCACAACATAAAAGCCCATAACCCCCTTTCCTCCTTCCCCACTATGGCAGCAGCAACCCAATCAGATTAACCATTTGATAGGTTCCATCTCCACTTGGGATTCCCCAAGCCTTTTGAATAGATAACAAAGTGAGGGCCAATCATATCTCCGGGGAATCTACATTTAAAGGGGGCATCTACGGAGAAGGCCTTTTTGTGGTCCCACCAGATATACTTCCCTAATAGATAGAACCCTCAACATGCCCTGCCTTCCCATTCTGATCAGCTGGGCTAATGGAGAATTGCCCTTTCAAACAGTCTTACGTGCAAGTCAAGGAATGCTGGCCTGGTCTCTCTGAGAATAAAATAAATGTTCTCAGTAACTTAGTCTGTTGACCACAGCTGAGCCCAAAATTTCTGTTGCTAAGCGAAACATTTGTTCATTGGGTTTTGTCCCCACTTTATGACTTTTCCTGCCCTAGCTGTTGAGTGAATCACCGCAGTGGTTAAGTTAGTTACATGGTTGTTAAATGAATCTGGTTTCCTCATTGCAAGAAGGTTATAAAAGCTGATCATATGATCTGGGACAGTCACCAATATGAGTCATTTGCCAAACAGCTGAATTTTGATCATATGACCATGAAAATGCTGCAACGGTCTTAAGTGTGAAAAACGGTCACAAGTCACTTCATCAGTGCTACTGTAACTTTGAATGGTCGCCAAATGAACTATTGTAAATCAAGGACTACTTGTATATGTATGCATTATATTTTCTGTTCCTTTTCCTTCTGTAATTTTTCTCTCTCTTCTTCCTCCTCTACCTTCCCTTCCTTCGCCAGCCTACCCTCTCTCTTTCCCCCCACTCCCTTTCCACACCAGATTGGGGAAAGCTTTTGTCTATATTGACTGCCAATGTCTCTACCAGGTTTAGAAAGATTTGTTTTCCTCAGATAGGTCCCAATCCCATAGGCCCAAACATTTTAAAACTAAATTGGACTTATTTCAGAATACTCTGAATATGATAGGATTGTGTGGATGCAGAGTTAAGAGTACTTTCTGAATCTGAAGAGTGAATTGACTAGACCAGCTGACAGTCTCAGCATTATAGCACTTCCTGTCTGAATTGTCACCTCACCCTGGCTCTCTTCTTTTCTTTCCCTTCCATTACAGGGCTTCACACCTCCAGTCTTGGTGTTTGTCCAATCTATTGAACGGGCTAAAGAGCTGTTTCATGAGCTTGTTTACGAAGGCATCAATGTGGACGTCATTCATGCAGACAGGACTCAACAACAGGTGAGGGAGGCTTTTGGGGGTATAGAAGAACATTTTATAAGCTAGTTAACAGAATAACAGAGTTGGAAGGGATGTTGGAGGTCTTCTAGTCCAATCCCTCTGTTCTCACAGGAGACTATATTATTTTTGATAAATGACTGTCTCTTCTTAAAACCTCCAGTGATGAAGATCCTACTTGAAGGCAAGCCGTTCCACTGATTAATTGTTCTGGAAATTTCTCCTTAGTTCTAGTTGATTCTATTCTTGATTAATTTCCATCTATTGTTAGTTCCTGATTATCTTGCTGCAGTTTTTTTTCCTGGTTCTTATTTTTTGAAGAGCTCTGCTAACTGGCTCTCTTCAAGAAGGCGTGTTTTGAGTTCTGGTGGAAGAGAAGTTGCTTCTGCAGGTATTTAATCATGGCTTATGCAAGGATTTTTTCCCCTCTCCCTAGAGAGATAATGTAGTGCACAGTTTCAGAGCTGGGAAGATCTGGGTCCTTATATGTACTGCTTTGCTGGCTCGAGGGATCGACTTCAAAGGAGTGAACATGGTGATCAATTTTGACTTCCCCAGCAGTGCCGTGGAATATATCCACCGGATAGGTGAGTTTAGGTTTCTGTATTTTAAATAAGAGAATTTCGTCATTTCAGTATTTGACTCGGGGAGCAGGAGAATGCAGGGCAGTTCTTTCACAGCTGAGACTCACAGGAAATAACCTGGAAGCTCTTGGTCCAAAAAAAGAGACAATACCAATCAGCGTTTGGAAAGTCCTGCCATTGTATCCAGTTCTTTCCTTTAAAAAAAACAAAAAACTTGATTGAAGTTTATTTTAGCATAAAATACAAATAACAGGAAAAACAATAAGGAAATGGAGGAAGAGGAAAAAAGGTGAAAGGAAAAATAAAGCATTGACTTCCAACTTCCTTTGGTGTGGTAAATTACAAAGCAAAGTTAAAATATGCCTTTAGTCCTTGACTTACCACCATTCATTTAGTGACTGAAGTTACAGTGGCACTGAAAAAAGTGACTCATGACTGTTTTTCACACTTACCACAACTGTAATAACACCTCAATGATGACATGATCAAATTTGGATGCTTGGCAACTGGTTCACACTTATGACAATTGCTTTCTTCCGGGGTAATGTGATCTCCTTTTGTGTCCTTATGACAAGCAAAATCAATGGGGAATGCAAATTCTCTTAACAACTGGTATTAACTTAACAACTGCAATGATTCCCTTAGCAACTGCAGCAAGAAAAAATCATAAAATAGGGCAAAACTCACTTAACTGTCTCAGTTAATAATATAAAATTTGGGCTAATTATAGTCATAAGTTGAGGACTATCTGTAAACAGTAATCACTAGCCATTTCTATAACAACAAAGTAATCTGGTCATGAAAAACTCAAATTCAAAATTTCACTTTTTTTCCATTTCGCGCACAAAGTCTAGCAACACTCTCCAAGTAGAAACAAAACTGGAAATAGTCTTTCTTTTGATAAGGACAGTTAGCTTTGCCATCTCTTCTAGTTCCATTACTTTATGTATCCATTCCATTTCACCCAAGGATTGTCCTAATGTTTCAAACTATGACAAGCCTTAAAAAGTTCAAAATTGCTCTAAGAACATCCTAAATCTCTTTGTGATAGTTGTATGCCAGAAAGCTAGGCACCAAATTTAGTGCCTGGCTTTCTCCATAGTGATCAGAGTACGATATAGTGAAGAAGGAGCTATTATGTCCTACACATAATTCCTAGAGAAATGTTGCCTTGGCATTTAAGCCTCCCAATTTTAGCAGTCAACCCTTTTTCACTGCAACTTGTGATATAGAATATGATGACATCTTCCTTTTAGATGTCAGCCTGTCCCTTGGAGCTTTTCAGTTCGTTCCCTCTCTTTCTGTCTTCCTCTTGTTCTTTTCTTTTAAGGAATATAAGGCTGCAACTGAAGTCTGATCTGTTGCTCTTCAAATGTGTAATCCAGTAACTGAGAAGTGCAAAGTGGGGATGACTCATATATTATGATGATGACTCATATAACTCAGTGTATCTATCTATAAATTATTTTCCTTTAGTTGACATCTCCCACTATCTGTCCAATACAAAGAAAGAAAGCATGGTGTTTAATAATTATTTGGCTACAATTCAGTAGCATAATAAGCTACCTTGAATAGATGTAACTTGTCCTCTGGACCTAGACCTTGGAACAAACCATGGTAAAGACTGAGTGTTTCACACAAAGGTTTTGTCTGTACACACATCTGAATTGGGAAGGGAATTTACTGACTAAAATCATATGTATAGTGTGTATGTATCTGTGTATAAATTTTATAAAGCTGCCCATCTCACCAAAGGTGACTGGGTGGGTGCACAACAGGAGATAAATAGATCTATGGTAGATCTCTTATTGGATCAGACGTGGTAAGGTCTCTTTCAGCAGCAGCAGACAAGGGTCTCCATTTTGTGTTAACATTCTGAATTTGGGAGATCTCACGTTTAGAAATATCTTTGCAATCTCCCTGCTTCAGTCTTCAGGAGCTCCCCCATTATTGTTACCTCGGCTGAATATTGTTCTCTCTTGCAACAGGTCGCACAGGGAGGGCAGGGCACACAGGAAAAGCAATTACCTTCTTTACTGAAGATGACAAGCCATTACTGCGAAGGTACTTTTTCCACTCAGTGCTTCGTTTACCTTGTTTTTGAGCTTGACCATTGTTCATTAAATCAAGGCTTCAAGAATGAATCATGAGCCAGCTTGACGATGTTTCTTCCTCCACCCTCCTGGTCTGTTAGCAAAATGGCAAAAGGCCCTTGACTGATGCAGCAGACTCCATATCTTGGCTTATTCTGAATTTCCCCCAAAACAAGACTCTGTCTTATATATTTTTACCACCGAAAAAGGCACCAGGTCTTATTTTCGGGGGAAGTCATCCACTGACTAATCTCACTTGTGTTCATCATCCCCGGCCTCCTTTTCGCTGTTAGAGGCCTTCAGGAACTACTTCTGCAGCTGGCAAGGCTTTCTTGAAGACCTCTGCAGCTGATAATAGAGATCCGGATTGATCTGGAGCTTTGTTATCAGCTACAGAGGCCTTCAGGAAAGCCTTGCCAGCCTTGACGGCTGCAGAAGAAATGGGATGGCAAGGCAGGTGTCGGGGTGTGTGAGGCCTTGGTTAAAACTGTCCAAAGGTAAATAGTAGGGCAGCTCCACTCCCCTGTCCTAGCTTAATTTTTACCTGTGCACTTGAGTGGGCAGGATCTTAATTAGGACTTATTTTGTTAGTGGGGCTTGGGTGCACATGTAAAAACCAAGCTACGACTTACTTTCAGGTTAGTTGTATTTTCGGGGAAACAGGGTATGTAGAAAAAAATCCAGGGGTGCCCAAAGTCATCTAGCTGGCTTTCATACCTAAGGCCAGACTAGAACTCCCAGTCTCCTGATAATTCACCCAAAGTCACCCAGCCAGCTTTCATGCCAAAGGCCGGACTAAAACTCAAGTCTCCTGGTGATTGGCTCAAAGTCATGCATTTGACCTTCACTTCTAAGGCCAGACTAGAACTCTCCGTCTCCTGGCTTTTAGCATGTGCATGGAAGAGACTCTCTGTCTCCTGGCTTTTAGCGTGTGCATAGAGGAGTGGTTTTTGTAATTAGATACAGTATTTGAGAAGCTATTAAGACAGTTTGGGGCCAGGTTGCCCATCCCTAATGTCTGCCTTGGCCAGGTGCAGATGAGTGTTTGATCCTCAAATTTTAGGCAATTGGCTAGAAATCATCAGTTTTAGGTTTGTTCTCACTATTTGCCTCCTACCTTTCATGCCTTGTTTTGTTCTCTTTTAGCATAGCCTCCGTTATCCAGAGAGCTGGTTGTCCTGTCCCGGATTACATAAAACACTTTCGCAAACTGCAAAGGTATGGTCTCTGGGGTCAGGGTGAATGAAGAAGCTAAGGTGGGAAGGACACTGTGTTCTGGGTGTTTCCAATTGCCTAAAATCACATTAGCGGTCTCTCACTGCTGAAGTTAAGATCAAGCAGGTACCCCAGGCATGCCACTTTTGGCTCTTGAGAGCCAGCAGAGAGAGAAAGATCTGCCAGTGTTAAGAAAAAAAACATGTCATGGCAGCCTGATTGCTGCTTTACATATTCATTTCAGTGATAATTCTTTGCTATGTTAACTCCCCCCCAATAGAGGATTCCCAGGAGTATAGTCTGAAAGAATGATGGGGACGAAAGCTTATACTGCATCCTAAGCACATAATAGAATCACATCTAAAGCAGTGGTCAGAGTCCTTAGAAACTTTGCTTAATATCTCCTGGGTTCCCCATTCCTTATGATCCTTTTAATAATCATTTTAATGATACAAACTAAATAGGAAGCAGTGCTACAAAACTAAGCTCCAGAAGCAGTGTCATTTAAGGTAGTCCTCAACTTACAGCCACAATTGAGCCTAACATTTATGCTGCTAAGCGAGACATTTGTTATGTGTGTTTTGCTGCATTTTACAACCTTTGTTGCCATGGTTGTTAAGTCAATAACTGCAGTTGCTAAGTGAATCACATGGTCGTTCATTGAATCTGAATCTGACAATGGCTTCCCCATTGACTTTGCTTGTCAGAAAGTCGCAAAAGGGGATTACATGACCTCGGAACACTGCAACCTGTCAAGGTTCTGACAATTGCCCTAATTAAATCATGAGCCTTGAGCCAAGCTACAAAAGAATCCAAAAGATTTATTAGGAGCAATATGTCGGCATTGATCCATATGAAGCCAATTCTGCCACATGTAATTTACGGTCACCTGTGATCCTGTGTCCCCTCTGGGTGTGTCATAAATCAGGTTCACAGTCTCCAATGAAGGATTTTCATGGGCAGAAGATCCGGTAGCCTAGGCTACAATCTTTGTAAAATAAGCATGGAATGTACTTCTGGTTTTAATTGCCCTACTGCTCCTTCCAATTGCCCTACTGCTCCGTTTTTTCCCCCTCCTGCTGATGGCAACTCGAAAACAGGCATAGGAGTGCTTTACGAGTTGACACAACCGTCATAAATATGAACCAGTTTCCAAACATCCATATTTTAATCATGCAACCATGAGGATGCTGCAACAATCATAAGTGTTAAAAACAGCCATAAGTCATTTTTTTCAGTGCCATTGTAACTTAGAATGGTCACTATATGAATGGTTGTAAGTGAAGGACTACCTATAGTTGTCACGAATGAATCCTACACTAGTTCTTTGGGGATGGTAGAGACATGCTGGGCATGATGGAGGCTAATTCTGGTAAATAGGCTCTTTGTGACTAACCAGTGAAATATTTAGATTACTTTCTTGCTAATTTATTCCCTTATGTGCCATATGCCTTTTAAACTTTTTAATAATGATTGTTTTTCATGTTATTATTTTGTATCTTTATTGTCCGGAATAACTTCTTGTGAGATGGGCAGCTATATAAATCAATCAATCTTTCCTTCATCCATCCATCACATATTAAGCAAGTCTTCTGAGGCAGTCATTTTTTTGAGTGTGCCTACTGCACGTTTTCAAAATTACAAATACGGTCCCAGCTCAAGATGCCTTTTGTTTAGTTATTTGTTTTGAGTTCTCCCATATTTCCTTTCCTTATTAAATAAATATTATTTTTCTCTTTTTTAGTTTCCAGGGTTATGGAAACTGCCTCCTTTTAGAAATTGAATGAGGGCTGCTGACAAGTTATACAGTATGTGTTGAATATACCAAATGTAACTTCTTTAGGAAGTTTATTCTGTGCGCTCGTATATACATTTTCTGTTCTTGCAAGTGAATTTTCACACTTCGCTCTAGTTCAAGATGTCTGAAACATGTCATATGCTTTCATACTTCCTTCTTTAATCCTTTTTTTTGTTTCGGGTTTTCTTATAACCACATTACGGTTTCCACTGACTGCCCAGACCAGAATGAGTTCTGTTCAGATTAGCTCTCTGGTGGATTTGATAGTTTGACAGTTCAGGTTCACAACAAGGAACAGGAAAAAGAAAGGGAGCAAGGAAGGAAACTGGACTGTAAACTTTGCTAATTACCTGTTTCTATTTTATTTTTCCTTGCCCCTACCTCTGCCCTGAATGTCACATTCAGCAAGCAAAAGAAGAAATTTACAAAGAAGCCCTTGGAAAGGGCGCACATCCTTACTTCTCTTAAGTTCTTACAAAAAAAAGCCAAGAAAAACAAGTAAGTAAATGCTCCTGTGTCCAAATGCTTTTTTGAAAAGTGTTGCATATGGGTGGAAATATAAGTGAATACATGAGCTAATGAAATAACACCATGCACATTTAAGAACATTTCTAGAAAAACCGAAGAGTATGATGCTTTCAATTTGCCATTTTGCAAATTTCCTATCAAGGAACATAATATTTCCTGATGGATTCTTAACAGAATAACAGAGTTGGAAGGAACCTTGGAAGTCTTCTTGTCCAACTCCCCGCTTAAGCTGGACTGTGGATCTTCAGTCCTTCTCAAAGAGCTTTGGACAATATCAGTGTCAAAAACATTAACATAGCAATAAACACAACTTTTTTTGATATAAATCTGTCATTGTTTGACTTTTTAAAAAGTCGCTCTTAATAGGCTTTTCATGCCATTCCCTTCTTTATTAGCACTTAAATTTGGTATCTCTGTTCTGTTTGTTCTACTTTAGAACAAATATAAATACTTTATATTTCTCTGGCAAGTTGCTGTGTGCTATCAGCGTTAAAAACAATACAATTAAATTGTGCTATATGAAATGCAGAAAATAGCCCTTGTTTCTAGCTGTGAATTTTCAAAGTTTTGAATCAAGGTAATCTTTATTAAGTGACTGCCTCATTTAGCGACTGTTCAGTAACAAAGTAGATGAAAAAGTAAGTTGGTTTCATTTAGTAAATATTTTGCTTGACTGAATGACTGAATTGCTTATCCCAGTTGTGGTCGCTAAACAGAATCAATTTCAAACCACCTGAATACAAAGTAGTTTGCTACCACTGATTTTGGGTTTTCAGCTATAAACAAACCACCCAGGGTAGATGGAAATCGGGTGGCATACAGGTTTAATTTATTATTATTCTTATTGAAATGAGTATATATCCTACTATAAAAAGTTAAGTGGTAATTAACTTTTGGTTTGTTTTTTTAAAGTTTCAGAATGTTGGATGTGGTTCTTATAATTTGTTTCTTTTACTCTTAATAGGACACTTGTCCAGAAAATGAAAAAGAACCCCAAGGAAGTCCAAAGTAATAATTCTCAGAAACGGGTGACTCTAGAAAATTAATTCAGTTGCTTTGTCAAAATAAACAAGGATTTTTTTTATCTTTGCAAGAAGAATAAACCCAAGGAGCCCTTTTTTGATGGACAAATATTTTGATTTTGCTTCTTTTAATATATGTAGGTTACTGTTTTTCTACTTTACCTTTCGCTACAGGATACCTCATCCCCCAGCCCCTGATTAAGGGGGGACTTGAATCAGATCATCCCCCTTGGGTAACAGTGTGATGGTGCTAATGCAAGTGTCGTACCAAGAAAGATACCCAGATGCAGTCATCATGGGCACAGAAAGGATTCTGGATGCAAAGGGACTCCTCTTACGATAAATGACTCTCAACTCATAATAAAAGGGAGAACTTCTACTTCTAATCTTTGTCATTGATTATGGGAAATCAAATATTAGAATGGAGTAATTGGTTCTGTGGTGGGAATGTAAGGATAAGGCACAATTGTAACAATCTTCTTTTGTGCCTTTATTACCTGAGGAGTGGATTAAAAAAATCAATGGGAAGATGGAAAAGATCTCTTCAAGAATTCAGATAGTTTGCAAAAATTAGGAATCTGGTAGCATCTTTTCAGACTAACACATTTTATTAAAGAGTAGAAGTTTTCATCCTTTTTGAAAAATTCCTTAGCTTGAAAAAGTACTATCAAACTTGATTTTTGAATACCATTAAAGATTAACAGCTGTCCCACTTTGGTTTGCAAAAAACAATCCACAATAATTCACTGACAACTGTTGGATCTTTGAGATTATAAAACCTAAACCCATACTCTCAACAACCTGGGTCCAAGCGGTTGTGTTGTTAAAATATTAGTTTGCATTTTGGTGTGTGTTTGTGTGCAATGCTGTGATTAAATGTAATATAATGGGAGGTTTTATGATCATCAGTTCCTGCCATCCTAATTTCCAACTGGAATTGCCATACATTCTAGTTTAAGCATGAGATTTTAACTTTCATATCCCTATCTATGGGACAGATTTCTTGTGCTTTTAAAGTTGGATGCTCAAGGAAGGAAGCAGATGGGAGATACTGTTTCAAGGTAGATGAATGTCAAAGCTACAGGATCTGTGTTTATATTTTCCCACTTCGACTGAGTCTCTGAAAATGAACTTCAATTGCAGTCAATTCAACTGGATATGTGAACAGATTGACTGCAAGGGATATAAATCCTTCCATTCCCCACTGTCCTGTCAGAGCTGAAGAAGCTTCTTGGATGAGAAGCGAAATGTCTTCAAAGAAAAAACAAGAAAGTCCAAAGTTGCCTCCTGAAAAAGCCCTTTGGGACAACCATGATCTGGATGACTGAGAATCTCTACAGACGTAAACAGACTAAGTTCACTTGACATGCTGGCTGGATTTACAGATAATCACAGTTGGAAGAGACCTTGTAGGTCATCTAGTCCAACCCCACCTCCCACTACACCATTCCTGATAAATGGCAGTCCAATCTCTTCTTGAAAGTCTCAAGTGATGATGCTGTCACAACTTCCAAGGGCAATTCTGGGAGTTGAAGTCTACACACATCGTAAAAGTTGTTTAAGTTAAAAAAAAAACTCAAATGAGCTAATCTTATCCATTATTCAGAAATGCAAGTCCTGTATCGATGGTACCTATGCAACCTTTGTGGCAGTCGCTCTCTTTCTTCCAGGGCTCCGCTTGGAGCCAGGGTGCCTTCCAGAACAACTCTAGCTCCCATCATCCCCAACACAGCCCCTGTGATTATGGGGTGAGCAGACAATCACAAGGTGGCAACAATGCCCCTTCTCCCAGGTGCTTGTTGCATCCACTCTGAATGGGAGCTGCCTGGGATATTTGCATCCGGAGGCCCTTTGTGTGCAGGGGACAATTGCATGTGGAATCCTTCCTATCTAGAGTCCTTTCTGTGCTGGGAATGATGGCATCTAGAATCCTTCGTATTGGAAGTTGTTTCTGTACTGGGGATAATGGCATCTAGATTCCTTAGCATCGGGAGTCCTTTCTGTGCCAGGGATGATGGCATCTAGAATCCTTCATATTGGAAGTTGTTTCTGTGCCGGGGATAATGGCATCTAGAGTCCTTTGCATGTGCCAAGGATGCTTGCCTCAGCAACCCTTCCTGCCCTGACCAGAGGGGTGGCCTAGGCCAGGGGTCTTCAACCTTAAGCCAGTTTAAGCCTGACGGACTTCAACTCCCAGAATTCCTCAGCCAGTTTTGCTGGCTGGGGAATTCTGGGAGTTGAAGTCTGCCAGGCTTAAACTGGCCAAGGTTGGAGACCCCGGCCTAGATGGCCACAAGGGCTCCCGGAGACTCCACCCCGCCAGTCTCCACACCGAGGAGTGCAGTAAACCCGCCAGCAAACACCCACCACCCCGCTCACCCGTGCCCTCCCCAGTGAGCGCGCGCCGCCGGCTCTGCCCCGGAAGTGGCGGCCGCGGCAACGGCCCAGCTGACAGGAGGAGGAGGCGGCGGCGGCGGCGGCAAGATGGCGCTGCGGCCGGCGGGGCTGGGGGCCGGAGCCGCCCCCGCCGGGATCTCCGGCGTCGCGCCCGGGCCGCCGGGGATGCCGAACGCGGCGGCTGGAGGCGCCGGAGCAGCGACCGCAGCAGTCGCGGGAAGCCCCGGACCCGCCAGGTAGCCGAACCACAGAGGGGCGGCTGGGCGGGCAAAGAGAGATTCGGGGGCGGGGGGGAGAGAGGCGAAGGGTCCCTCAGGAGGGTCGTGAGGGGCTCCATTGTGTCCCATGGTCCGCCTGTGTATGGGAGGGGCGTGTCTCGTCCGCTTTTGGGGGGGCGAGAAGGCTGAGAATGTGTGGGTCGCCTGTGACATGCGCGTAGGGGGGGGCTACACCTGGCGATGCCCAGGTCCGCCCCTCCCTGTCATTCAAAGTGGGATCCAGTGGGGTCGGTCCACTCATGGCCTTGCTCGCAGGAGTGCAAAAGCGGGTTCCAGTGGCTCTCCAGGGCACCCCAAGAAATCCACCTGGCTCCTCTCGATGTGCGGGCTTCTCTTGCACACCAAATGGATATACGTCTCATGTTTGACAAGTCCACCCAGCCTGCAGGCGTCCACACCCACACATCCCACTTCAGTAATGGTGGTCTTTGACTTAAGACCAGAGTTGAGCCCAAGATGTATGTTGCTAAGTGAGGCGTTTGTTGAGTCTTGAGTTCTGCCCTGTTTTACCACCTTTCTTGACCGCTTGTGAAGTGAATCACTGCAGTTGGTCCTTTAATAACCTGGTTGTTAAGTGAATCATGCGGCCTCGGTTGACTTTGCTTGTCGGAAAGGGGAATCAGGTGACTCCAGGGCACTGCAACTGTCATAAATGTGAGTCAGTTGTCAAGCATCCGAATGTAAATCATGTGACGATGAGGATGCTGCAACGGTTGTAGGTGTGAAAAACAATCATAAGTCCTTTTTTTCAGTGCCACTACAATTTTGAAGAGTCACTAAATGGACTGTTGTAAGTCGAGGGCTACCTGCATTGCCTCTGCATACAGACATATACTGTATGACACCAATAAAGGGGAATATTTTTAGCTCAGGGTTGAAATGAGGGGTCAGTCAATCAGAATAGAGCTGGAAGGGACCTTGGGGGTCTTCTCATCCAACCCCCTGTTCAAGCACAGTGCACAAAACAGGCCAGATCCCTCAAAAGAGGGGAAAAGCACATACAGAAAAGGAGAATTTACAGAGTTTACCTTCTTATCTTTTTGAAAGAAACCTGGAAAGTGAAAGTTACAATATCTACAATGCCCTTTTGGCTGTGACACATGCATTACATGCAATGTATGGATCCAGAGGCCGACCAACTATAATAAGACTTGGAAAGAGTTTCAACTGTCCAGTCATGGCAGGTAATTTCTGGGACTGTTCAGAATAGAGCTGGAAGGAACCTTGGAGGTCTTCTAGTCCAACCCCCCTTGCTCAAGCAGGAGACCCCATACCATTTCAGTGGCTGTCCAGTCTCTTCTTCAACACCTCCAGTGATGAAGCACCCACAACTTCTTGAGTGACATTTCACTGATTAATTGTTCTCACTGTCAAGAAATTTCTCCTTAGTTCCAGTTTGCTTCTCTTCCTGATTAGTTTCCATCCATCGCTTCTTGTACTGCCTTTGGAAAATAAGTCCACCCCCTCTTTGTGACAGCCCCTCAAATACTGGAATACTGCCAATCCATTTCAGCCATCCATATCAAAACTATGAGGATCCTTGGTGCTCTCAGAGCTTGTTTTCTTTACCAAACTAGGACGTTTCATTACCAAACTAGGTAACATCATCAGTGCTATTTGTTGATGACAAGTTGATTAGCACTTATGACATCACTTAGTTTGGGTAATGAAACGTCTTCAAGAAAATTGCCAAGCTCAGAGAGCAGCAAGGATCCATCATTTCAACCCTGGGCAACAAATATTCTCCTTTATTGATATTATGTATGTCTGCATGCAGACATGCTGCTGTAGTGGGTATGTGGATGTGAGCACCTGCACACTGGGTGGACTTATAAAAAATCCAGCAGAGGTTTTTGTTGTCATACACTGGCTGAGCATTTTTCTGAATACATTCACACACAAAATCCAACTGCCTCCCCCATAGGAGCGTGTAGGAGTGTTCAATTTATACTGCCAAACATTTCAGGTTCATGATTAGCTACCAATGAAAAAGCCTTTAAGCATAAACACAGACAATTTGCGCACAACAGTGCATACACACTAATTGAGCATTTTTCCGAATACATTAAAAACTGGTATAAATAAAATCCCACTCCCACTCCTATGAATATTATTGAAGGTGGTTATTTAATTCATAGGTAGTCCTTGGCTTACAATCATGTGTTTATTTAGTGATTGTTTGAAATTACAACACTGAAAAAAGTGGCTTATAACCATTTTTCACACCCATGATCCTTACAGTATGCCATGTTGACAACTACCTGTATATGGCTGCCTGTTCCAAATTCATGCATACACACACACGCACACACACACACACACACACACACAAGCACACAAGCTCGATACCCATGCTTCACTAGGAAATATGTGGTCGGGCTTAGTTTTTAAGGGAGGAAATAAGGGAGGGAGTTCAAGGAGAGAAGCAAACTGCCTATCAGCATCCATTGGTATTTTTTTTATTCATTTACTAGCTCGATACCCATGCTTCGCTATGAAACTATGTGGTCGGGCTTACTTTTTGGGGAGGAAAATAAGGGGGGGGGAATTGTGCCTCTGCCTACCAGCATCCATCAGTATTCATCTGGCTAGCATCCTGTCAGTATGTGAGAGGAAATACTCACTTCCTTTGTAAATATATTGGAGAAAGAAGGAAAAACATTATACCATTTTTCCAAAGAAACCAAAACTCTATCATTGAAGAGATTAATGAGGCTAAAGGACATTAAAATTGTTATTTACATTACGTCTGGGTTGAGAGTGTAATACTTTAGTTCTGATAGTCAAATTTTTCATGTACATCTGTTCCAATTATAGGAAATGACAGGAATAAATAACGATCCCCTCTCTCCTAAACAAGACACCACTATTAAAATTAAGCAAGGAAACTACTGTTTGAACTAGATATTTAATTATAGCATCAGTAAATTGGAGTTTCATAACCATTTTCAAATTCTTGGTTCAGCCTGATAGCTATTTATGTAGATTGTAAAATAGAGAGCTTCCCATCATTACATATACTTTTCTAAATTAAAAAATGATGCTTGGAAGTGAGGAATCTAACTAATCTAATCCTATTCCCTACAGTATAATTATGAAGAGAAGTAATTCTAATTTTAGTTTCTCTATGTGTATCTTATACAGACACACATGTACACTCTGTATTAATTTATTTAAACCTGCCGCCTTGTGCAAGGTAGGGACAGGAGGTAGCACTGCCAGAGCCCTTGCAAAATGACCTCCAGAAGGCCACAAATGTGCATTGTTGCTCAAACGGTCAAACAGACTGCATGAGGGTGGTATGAGGGCCGAACGTCCAACCCCCCCCCCCTAGGTGGGGCTGTGCTATCGCAGCCCAACACTGTGGCAGGCGATTTGCATTTGCCAGAGAACACCAAGATTGGCAAATTTGCCACTGGACACCCTGTGCCTTCACAAATGAAAGCAAGGTTCACACTTGAGCACACGTGCAAGACGTGAGAGGGTTCTGGAGACGCCATGGTAGAACGTTCTGCTGCTGCAAATACTCCAGCATGGACCGGTTTGGCAGTGGGTTCAGTAATGGGTGGGTGGTTTATGTTAGGGGGGCGCACAGCCCTCCATGTGCCTTGCCCGAGTAGCCTGACTGCCATTTAGGAACCGAGATGAGATCCTCAGACCCTTGTGAGACCTATGCTGGTGCGGTTGGCCCTGGTTCCTCCTAATGCAAGACAATGCTAGACCTCATGTGGCTGGACTGTCGTCAGCAGTTCCTGCAAGACGAAGGCATTGATGCCATGGACTGGCCCGTCCGTTCCCCAGACCTGAATCCAATTGAGCACATCTGGACATCATGTCTCGTCCATCCACCAACACCATGTTGCACTACAGACTGTCCAGGAGTTGGGGATCTTTAGTCCAGGTGTGGGAGGGATCCCTCAGGAGACCATCCGCCCACCTCATCAGGAGCAGGCCCAGGTGTAGGAGGTATACAGGCACCTGGAGCCACACACACTACTGAGCCAATTTTGACTTGTTTTAAGGACATTACATCAAAGTTGGATCAGTCTGTAGTGTTTTTTTCCACTTTAATTTGAGTGTAACTCCAAATCCAGACCTCATGGTTGCTCAATTTGATTTCCATGATAATTTTTGTGTGATTTTGTTGTCAGCACATTCAGCTATGTAATGAACAAAGTTATTAATGAGAATATTTCATTCATTCAGATCTGGGATGTCTCATTTTTGTGTTCCCTTTATTTTTTGAGCAATGTATTATTAACATGCTCTTGTGCTAAGGAGCTCTACTCCCCTCCCCACCTGAAAAAGAAATCTGTTCCAATGCAAAACACAAGTAGAGGAGTTTCAGTTTCAGAGCAGCAAGCAGCTTTAGTTCAGAATAGTTGAGCTAAGCCATGCCCGACTCTTTGCTGTCTCTTCTTGCCACACAGCAAATACTGCTTCAGTTTCCAAATAGCCCTCAACT
>BHFT01062129.1:0-24906 GCA_004320025.1 Laticauda laticaudata
TCACCCCCGAAAAGACATCCTAGCTGTTTTTTCGGGGCTCAAAAAAAAATAAGGCCCAGCCTTATTTTGTGAGAAACACAGTAAAAATTCATCTTCTAAAGGATAAGTCCAGTGATCTCTGCAGCATTAGTGTCAAATACTTTTAATTCAGGAGCAAGAAAGAAGATTTAATTAGATATGCTAATATGATACATTCAGAGTCAGAAAATAGACACAACAAGAATTGCTGCCTATTTACAAATTGCTGGAAGAATAGGAGTGATTTCAAAGGGGCTGGAATCTTGAGAAGAATGTTAAAACACTTATAGAAAACCAGCAGAATGGATGCATGACATAGAGGTCAAACAAATCAAAACTCTATGATAAAGCATCCTTGAAGTATCCCTGAAGTAATTACAAAAGAGGACTGGGAAGAACTACGGAAAAATGATTAATTTATTGCAAGCTACAATTTAAAGGAAAATTGGTATATAAAATGGTATGTAACTTCAGCAGTCAATACTAAGATAGGCAAATCATATAATAGGAAATACTGTAAATGCACAACACAAAAGGAAAATTTTATAAGATATGGTGGTTGTGTAAAAAAACCCCACTTCAAAATATATTAAAAAGAAATACATCAAACATTCAGAAGAATTTTTCTTCTGAACTGCATCTACAAATATTTCTATTAGATATAACTCCATAAAATGTAAATGGAAAATATAACAATTTACTGAAAAATATGCTGGCAGCTCTAAGAGCATATCAGGCACAACATTGAAAAGAGAAACTGCAAATGACACAAGATTGGGAGATCAAAACTCAAGCACTGACGACAATTGACAGTACGGCATGTATTCAAAGCAGACATCTAGTCAAATTTAAGCAGGAATGGCTCTTTTATAGACACTGCATATCTCACAACAGGGCAAATTTAGACAGTTGGAATATGGTTTCTAGGAAAAGATTTATGAGACCAATAAAAATATATTAGCCATGCTTTTCAATCTTCAGTGTAAAGTACAAATATTTGGCTTAAGAAACAAATGAAAGGGATTGAAAGAAAGTATCACCAAAAGGTTCTATCATTTTTTTCTGTAGTTGCTTTTGCTTTTCTTATATTGTGTTCTCTATCTTTAACTTTTTAAAATCCACCTAAAAGCTTAATTTAAAAAAAGAAAAGAAAAAAATCAGGAAATAAACTATAAAAGTGGCTGAAAACAAGCATTGTCTTTCACAGGGAAAGTTATATTCAAGTGCATCAACTTACTTGCAAAGGCTATTTTCTGTTCCCAGAAATCCCTGAGCCTCAACTCTACCTTTTGTCATATCATTACCATGCACTGCACAGGGTGCAGATAGAAAGCACGAAAGAAAAAGCTCAAAATCTGTTTCTTCTTGGAAAACCAAAATAATAGAGAAAAATATGATTGTATTTATAAATATATTTGCATTTCAGGATCTCTTCATGGAAGAGAAGAAATCCCTACATTAAAAAAGGGAGGAAAATAAATGAGTTGTTCACTCAGATTAGATTTGTGTCTCTGAAACATACTGTGTAAGAATGTTAATTGAGTTTGACATAAGCATGGATATAAAATGCATGATGCCACTCAACTTACCAGCAGAGAAACTGATTAACAATTATAATCATTCTATCCTTGGTGACAGCATACCAAGATGGAGATGTTGAATATTTCAGTTGGCAATATTAACTGAGTTGGTTAAAATACTAACTACGTGCCCTGAAACCAATAGAGGTAATTGGTATGCATGTAAGAGTTGGCAGACTGAACACATCACTTATTTATAGACTCTTTTGATGTAACTCTGTGCAGAGAGAGAGAAAAAAAAAGTTAATGAAACATGCTTCAAAGACAAATTTACACTCTCCATTATATTATGACAAAGTACAAATGATTATATCCAAATAGCTGTTTTCAAGTGAATAGGGTCCTTTATCCTTCTGTTGAACTAGTCCTGTGAAAAGTTCAGAGGAGACTGTGAAGTACATAAATGGTTATTATTAGCTTCCTACTTCTTTTGTGCACATTATATAGCAGGTAAGGATCTATGCTGTGATATGGAAGGAACTTTGTATGACATTTCTACTCATTTGCTCCCTAGATTGCTTTATGATCCTCCCAGGACTCATTCATCAGTAAACGTCATGTCAACAACTGATAGGAAAGTTTGAACTGATCACAAAAAAGGAAGCAGGAAGTGACATGCTGACCTTTGCTGCAAGGCAGCGAGCCAGCTAAATTAACTTTAATTTAAGGCTGTCTACCACAAATATGCTGGAATTTGGAACAGGAAAAATATATATTTAGTATTGTAATACATTATTCACAGAAAGACTCATTTCGGCCAGAAGTAACTATATCTCATATGTGTTGTGATTATAATGAAATGTTCTTGCAATGAAACAAATATACTAGGCTATTTTTTGCATCTGGAGATGGTACATAGCAGAGCAAAGAAGAAAACAGTGGTACAAATAGGTAATTGGAGACTCTGGATTTAATGAGCTTTGTGTACTGTAACATATTTTATTTGTTTATTTCAAAGGGTTGTTAGGAGGTTTATTTGGGGATTCAGGATTCTGCCCTCCATTCCAGTCCAGGTTTAATGACATCAAGCAAAAAAAACCTACACATTGGGTGCAATTTATTCCAGCAAATAAGCTTTGCTTCCCTCTCCCTTTTTTGCATATCATAATTTTTAAGAGCAATACAAACAGGAAATATATAATAAAATCCCTATACTGAAGAAAAAGCACCAGTCTTAGGTGATTCTGAATATAAACAGTGACATTGCAGGACACTAACCAAGATTTAAAGCCCATGTCACACCGAACCAACGGATGCAAAGAGGATGTAAAATGGACAAAAAAGCTTGCCATCCATTGGAAAATGCGATGTACTCAAATGCCTCCGTTTTGCTTCCTCTCTATCCGTCCAGCATCCATTTATTGACGTTTCATCTGCTCCGAAAGTTTTGAACTGCCCAAAACTTTTGCGCGGAAAATGTATCCAGTTCGTCCGTTCTGGCATCCGCTATGCATCCGTTATGCATCCGCTATATCCGTAGGCATTCCGCTTGCGCATCCACACAACTCGCATCCGCTCGGACGCAGGGAGGAAGCGGAACGGACATGGAACGATGCAGAACGGATGCAGAACGGATGCCAAGTGGAAACAAAGCGTTTAAAACGGATAAAAACGTTTACAGAGGGGACCTATCTTGGATATTAAGGATGTCTACAGGATGCCTAGAGGATGCAAGGGACACCTATACTGCCTATAAAAAGGGGGAGCAACTCGCCTGCATCTCACTTTCAGAACAGCAGCCAAGCTGTGCAGACCTCTGCAGCCTTCATCTGACTCTTCCTCTTCCACAGCATCCAGTCATGTCCACTGTGGATCGTAACACAGTCCTTTTGGCAGCCGCCATCCTTCTGCAACAGTATGAAGCCATCTACAGGCTCTGTGAACTCTACTACGGGAAGAAAGGAGGCAGCCAAGAAGCATTGGGTCGGAAGATGGATCGCCAGAAGAGCAGAGTACGGACTGTACAACAAGCATGAGTGGAGCTCAGGAACGAAGACACTCGTGCATTCCAGAACTTCATGAGGATGCTCCAGCCATGTTTGACGAAATTTGTGCAGCGGCTGACACCCAGGTTGACCAAGCAGAACACCAACTTCCGGCCCAACCTGGAACCTGGGCTCAAGGTAGTACTCACTCTGCACCATCTGGCCTCCGGACACCTACAAAAGCATGCAGTACGTCTGGAGGGTGCCACACAACACCATCAGCATTGTGGTCAGAGAAGTGGTGCAGGCCATCATCGAAGAATACAAGGAGGAGCTCCTCCAGTGCCCCTCCACTGAAGAAGGATGGAAGAAAGTTGCAGAGCAGTGGTATCAGAGGTGGAACTTCCCACACACCGTTGGAGCCATAGATGGCAAGCACGTGGTATGCAAAGCTCCAGCCAAGTCAGGGTCCACTTATTTCAACTACAAGGGCTTCTTCAGCATCGTCCTCTTCACCATGGTCGATGCTGACTACAAGTTCATGTACATCGATGCTTCAGGCTACGGGTCATCTTCAGATGCCCAGGTATACAACGCCAGTGGTCCCTCAAGGAGGGGCTGAAATGCAACCTCATCGTGGGCTTCCCAGATCCAGAACCCCTGCCCAACGACATGCAAGATGTGCCCTACTTCTCGTGGGGATGACGCCTTCTCCCTCAGAACCTACCTCATGAAGCCCTACACTTCAAGATACCTCACCCGTGAAGAGAGGATCTTCAACTACAGGCTGTCCAGGGCAAGGTGGGTGGTGGAGAATGCCTTTGGCATCTTGGCCAACAGGTTCCAGGTACTTCTCACCACCATGCAGCATCGCCACAGAGACTGTGAGGAGGATCGTGGAAGCTTGCTGCATCCTGCACAATCTCATGCGCACCCGCTGCCCAGTCTTGCAGAACAGGCTTGTGGACCGTCAACAAGGCAATGGGGACATGGATCTGGGGAATGGAGGCAAGGGCGAAACCTGATAGACACTGAGGATGTGCAAGGCCCAAGAGCCTCACGTGAAGGGAAGAAGCAGCGCAACCTCCTGAACACTGGTGCAACTCCCCAGCTGAGAAGTGGAGTGGCAAGACAGGATGATAGATGCTTAATGGATCCTTCCTTCAGCCTGTCTCATCACACGGATGAGATTGGCCATGTATGTTGGGTGGGCCTACAGTGAACAGGGCGTTTAATAAAGAGTTGTGTTTGTGTTCACATGTGTGGATGATTGATTACATTATTATTGATAATAAAGGGCCATAGGTGTGGCACCTGGGAGGGTGGACCATACAGTCCCACTATGCTTGCACTGGAGGCTTATCTATCCACAGCTATCTTAACCCACCCCACTGCTATCTTAACCCATCCCACAAGCATTTTAAGGCTTAAACCATTTCTAAAAGTTAATTACCAGACTTTGTTGAAAAAAAGAAATGAAGCAAGTGTGTGAATCAAAGATAAACTTTATTGGACAACAAGCTGTAAAACAAAAATGACCCAAGTCAAATGTCCAAAATAAAGTCCACAAGTAGCCAGCTACCTGATCTCTGGCACTCTTATATGTCACTCGGAGGTGTGCCGTCTTAGGGTGAAGGGTCCAGGTGCTGTGGTGGTGGGTGGTGCTGGAGTTCCTGGCCCCGAGAGGACAACAGGGGACGGTGGTGTTTAGGAAGGTGTCGGACAGCTGGCTCAGCCCCGTGATGCTGAGGGGGTCCTTCTCCATGCCATGGGGCATCAGCCCCAGTACTGATGACAGTCGTACTGAGGCCTGGGCTTGGCTGTGGGGTGAAGGAGGGAAAGAGGAAGGAGTAGTGTAGTGGAGCTGTCTGTTTTGCAGCTGGGTGAGGACTGGCATGGGTGGTATGCATTGGCATGGGTGGCATCGCTGTCGTGGGTGGCATCATATGGCGTGGGTGGCATCAGTGGGACCGGTGGCAACGGTGTCACCCGATGACTCTGTGCCTGGAGTGGGAAGGACTGCTGCCTGTGCTGCTGGACCTCCTGGTAGCCGTAGCCCTGGTAGGTGAGGGCCTGTGGAAAGCCTTGGAATGGGAGGGACATCACCTGGGGTGGAGGAGCAAGAGCTGGACTGGGTGGGAGCAGGTTCCTCTGGGTCTGGAGGGTTGTGAAGCAGCTCCGTGATCTGATCCTTCACCACCTGATACTGGGGATCCGCCATGTCCTTGAGGGTCTGGTTGACATAGGGTGAGGAAGGGCTTGCGGTTGGAGGAGGAGGAGTAAGTGTGAACCAGCTGAGAGAGGAGATCTATGCTGGTGCAGATGGTGTCCCTGATCTCCAGCAGGACAGTGTGGGTCTGCCCTCCTGCAGTCCGGCTCTCTGCCTTTCTGGTGGAGGTGGAGCTGGGGGGGTGGATGCGGCTAGGACTGTGGTGGACTCGATGTCTCCTTTCTCCCACTGCACCAGGGAGTCCTCTACGCACTCAACCAACGGTTACCACACCTGTCCGCGGGTTCTCCGCCATGGCACGCTCCACAGAAACCTGCCTGGAGACAGGGACTGACTCTCGACGCGAAGAGGACTGGCTCTCAGCAGGCTGCCGGAGAGAGAGGGTAGTGAGAGGGTCTGCTGGTGCTCCTCGGTGGTGGATCTCACCCTCCAGGAAGCTGCACCTGGCCATGACGTCAGTCTCTCTGTCTGTCAGCTTCACAGTGGCCTGGCCAGATTTCTTCAGGTGCAGCTTCCCGTTCCAGGTGTGCATGTGCTCCACCCGCCGAGAAGAACCTTCAAAGTGTAACCCATACTCTCCGCCCTCCCTCTCCAAGCAGCCTGCTTCTGCTTTGTGTCCCTGTACAGCCGGTGTCCCTTCCGCCACAGATAGTCATTCTCTCTCAGCACTCCAGCACCTCATCCTCGTGCACCTCCTCAATGTAGTATTGCCTCCTCTCCCGTCCCTGCATACGCCTCTTCCTCCCTTTGGAAGGACCAGATGGGCCCTCATCAGAGGGGCTCTCAGGTGGTAGGGGCTGCTCCTCCACACCACCAGCAGCAGCAGCACCAGCAGAATCATCATCATCATCATCATCGTTATCCTCACCAGCAGGATCATAATCATCATCATCATCAGCAGCAGCAGCAGCAGGATCATCATCATCATCAGCAAGCAGCAGCCGGCAGCACCAGCAGGATCAGCAGCAGCAGCAGCAGCAGGACCAGGATCAGCAGCAGCAGAGTAAGCAATAGCAGCGCCAGCAAGTCCAGGAGCACGAGCAGGATGAGCAGGACGAGCAAGACCAGGAGCACGAGCAGGACGAGCAAGTCCAGGAGCACGAGCAGGTTCGAGCAGGACCAGCAGGACCAGGAGCAGCTTCAACAGAGTAAGCACCAGCAGAAGCCCCAGCACCAGCAGAAGCACACCGCCAGGAGCAGCTTCAGCAGAAGCCCCAGCAGAAGCAGAGTCAGGGACAGGGGGCGGGAGGTTGGCCCTGTCCTCTTGCAGGGATGGTGGCAGGTTGCTGAGGCTTTCACTTCCTCCCACGGTTGTGGGGTTGCTGGCTGGCAGGGAGGCTGGCAGGCATGAAGGCTGGCAGGAAGGCTGGCACAAAGGCTGGCAGGAAGCCAGGCACGAAGGCTGGCAGGCAGGCATGAAGTCTGGCAGGTAGGTGGCAGGAAGCCTGGCAGACCTGGCAGGTAGGCTGCGCATGAAGCCTGGCAGGAAGCCTGGCAGGAAGGAAGGCAGGCAGGCAGGCACCAAGGCTGGCTGGAAGGCAGGCTGGCAGCAAGGCTGGCAGGCAGACATGCAGGCAGGGCAGGCAAGGAACTCGAAGCGTCCAGCAGCAGGTCTTTCCTCGGAATGCTGGCCATGTGCGAGCTGCTTCCCTTTATATCCGCGTGGCTTACGCAATACATCCCCCCGCATTCACAATAACAGTTCGGCATCCGTTAGGCTTCCGCTGTGCATCCGCTAGTCTTCTGCTGTGCATCCGCTTCATCCGCTCTGCATCCGCTCTGCATCTGCTGTATCCATTCTGTGTCCGCTTTGCTGAGGCCCCCCGAAAGCCCTGCGGATGTGCCATCCGCTCCCATCCGCTTCCATCCGCTTCCATCCGCTGGGCTTCCGTTCCGCATCCATTTTCCATCCGCCCTGCATCCTCCCCGCATCCATGTTATCTGCTCCGGTTATGCAAATTTTTGCCCCTTTTGAGAGCGGATATGCTCATCCGCTGTGTCCTTTTTGCATCCGTTGGGCAGTGTGACATGGGCTTTATATCATATGCGAAGTGGAGTGAAGTTACTGTTATTTATTTGTTTTCTTGTGTGATTTAATTAACTGCTCGATTCCAATTATATTATAGGTTCACACTGCAGTGCTCAAACAGAAATTGGAATTGCAAGTTACTTTGTTTAAGAAAACTCTCAACTACACCCAGTGCCATAAGACAAAAACAGCCATAAAGTTATGAATATGACAAAAGATAAATGATTAGGATCATTTATTACATATGTTTTCACCTCCTCACTTGATCTACTACTTTATTTATTCGTTCATTCAATTAATCCCTCTTCGTACTCACGTAACCTGTCATTATTATTATGCAAAGTATTATTATGCAAGGAGATGTATGTGTGTGCACACACTATAGCAAGACACATGCATATACACGCACACATATACTCTATAGCAGTGCCCAATCTTTTTGGCACCAGGGACTGGTTTCATAAAAGAATTTTTTCCCCCACAAACTCTGTGTGTGTGTGTGTGTGTGGGTGGGTGGGTGGGTGGGNTGTGTGTGTGTGTGTGTGTGGGTGGGTGGGTGGGTGGGTGGGTGGGTGTGTGGGTGTGAGAGAGAGAGAGAGAGAGAGAAAGAGAGATGTTTTCAATTTTGCATGCTCATCTGCCACTCACCTCCAGCTGTGCCGCTCAGTTCCTAACAAACCATAGATCAATATATATTTTGAAATATGAGGCAGGTAAAAAATCAGTGTCGACACATATATCTTTTTGGCTATTATATCAATTACAAGGATCTTCATGTATCTTCCCTCTGCCCCTCCCCCTCCTCCTTCTCCCTTTCCTCTCTTAAGAGAGACAATCTCAAAAGCTACAAGTTCAAATGGCAGAATAGGATGGACAAATAGCCTTAAGTCATTTCCTTATAACCAATACTGAACTTCATTTAACTTTCTCTCCTTGTTTTGTTTTTGTTTTTTAATGGAAGAGATATTGATAGGAGGATTATACCATGGAAGATCAAACAGTAGCAAGTAAAATAGAAATTTCATCCTGTATTGAATTTACGGCACTTATTAATGGATAATATATCCATTTTAAATACACAGAAGCAGTGATATCCTCTGATCAAATATTTTCCTTTTATTGACTAACAATGAAGTATCAGCTTATTCAAGCTAGAAATATTCCTATCTGCTAGTTATCATAAATGGATTCATTTTTGCTTAGAAAACCTGAGAACCAATTTTTTTTCCATCAGAAAAGATCCAGCCTTTCCTTTTCATTGCACACTCTATAGTGTTTTCATAATAAATAATTATTGTTTGATATTCCTTATACTTGTTTAATATTAAAGGTTTTTTTCCTTCTTAAAAGTAATTTCCTGTTGACTTATATTGGTTTGTATTTCAGGATCTCCCTTAAAATGTTTTAGGTAATATTCCAGCAAAGAACAAAATAATCAAGTTCCAACTTGGAAACAAAATAATTTACTTAGTCACAGAAATAATCACATGAATAATGATGAAGTCTCATTAAATGGTTCATAAGAAACAAAAACCTTTCATGCTCTTTTAAAAATTATTTTGTTAAATTTTGGGCAGGCTTGTTATTTGGCAGAAAAGACCCAGCTTCTGTCTTCGGTATTTTATTAAATCTAAAGTGCAATAAGACTGAACATCTTTTTTTAAAAAAAAACATACCACACTCATTATTTGTGATGTCTTTAATAAAAACTAAGGCAGCACAAATGTTAAATAAATGGCTCCATAATCTGTTGTTTTCTTTTACTAATCACAGTTATTAAAGGAAGCTCTAGGTGTTTTTATTGTGTTTTAAATAGGCACAGAAAATCTGCCTCTGATAATGACCTTTGTACACCAGGCTGCAAATTGATTTTGTTGACCTTTCTCTCTCTGGTAATGAGGTAGGCAATATGCAGAGTACACATCTCCCGGCTCCCACAGCACTCCAATTGTCAAGCTCTACATCCCTAAATTTCCTCTCACAGTTCCTTTGTCTCTGCATCGTTAATTCACTTTTATGTGGCTTGCTTTTCCTGAGCTGAATGGGAGTCAGGAGAACTCTTTTATTCCAAAAAGCTTTGCACAGTTTATTTTTAGCTACCTGATTTATAACGAGTATGGGTTGAGGGTGTATCCTCTTTGTTACAGAGGTTAGGGGATAGATTTTGATGGTGTTTTATCATGCCTAGAAGTTCTTTCAATTGTTTTACTTGCCTTGGATTTGGAAAATGGGGAGGGGGGGAGGAGACGGTATCTGAAAAAAAGACAGGATGATAAGGGTAACATATAAGTCTTGTCTAGACAGCTCTGAATAGACACAACTCCTGCTTCTAACCAGTTTGAGAGAAAGTGTTGAATGGGTTTTTAATATATATTTATTGAGAATTTTATATAAAGTAAAAGACAAATCTAAAAAATGTTAAAAAAGAAAAAACTTACAAGAGAAGAAAGAAAAAAGAAATCAAAAGGTATGAAAATTAATAATTTCTGACCTTCTCTTCATCATATTGACAAACTCATCATCTTCCCTCCCTCTTATCACTTCCAGAACTCCCTTCAACATAATATACAGTACAACTCCATCTGTTGTTGCACGAGTTTTAACCTGCGTTGGTTCTCTGCTGTATCAAATATTTGGAATAAATCTGTAAAGAAAGATTAACTTTCTTAACTGACCTATGGCGAGCCACAACACTCATTTTCCATTATTATGTTACAGACCAGAGTTAGAATGTATTGGGTCACACATAATCTTTGAAGAGATAATATTTTGCTTAAATATTAGAACTAAAATATTGGGATGAAATATTGGGACTAAAATATTAATCTGAAGCTAGTCAATATTGTGTTGTTCACAATCTTCTATAAAGTGCTATTTTTTATCTGCAACTTTTCCTGGTGTATATTTTTAAAAAGCAATGTCTGTTTTGTCAAAAAGAAAAAAAGAAAATTGTTTTGTCCAACGTATACTATTGGATTTATGTGTCTGAAAAATATCTTTTTTTATACGAGTTTTTGAATGGGAATAACAAATACAATCAATCTTTATTCCTGCTTATCTATGATTGTGAAGGAGTCCATTTTAGTGGATTGTACCTTTTTTCCCCCTCCTATAAACCTAAGTCCATTGTAAGAGCTCAGAAACAAAACTGGGTTTGTGTTTTTAATCCCAGATACAGTGTGCCTCTGACAAGACTTTGCAATGAAAACACCAGTGAATAATTCATTCAGGACTGCCTCTGATGAAATAAAATAATTATGGACCAATTCTGTAAATTGCTAATGATCTTATACAGCCTGCTTTATTTGTTTAATGACAATTTAAAATATATTATTGTACCTCTGAAACATTTTCAGTGACTCTTATTTTGGGGAGGATAGATAATAAATATTGTTCTGTTTTGCACATCATACAGACATGCTAAAGAGAAATTAAATATATTTCTGCTGTTGGCATTGTTCTTATTTTTTTAAGGGGGAGAGACAGAGAAAGAGACTAATTCAAGATTAAAATATATACTTAATACTCCTGTCTCCTATTTTTCACACAATGCAGATTGGATTTTATGCCTGAGGAGGTCTAGAACTCCCAGTCTTTTGGTTTATAGGTCAGTTCCTTAACTGGATCTAATTATGTTATCTAATTATGATGTCAAGTAGTTCTAAAATGATGGAGTTTTAAACCCCTATAGATTAAAATATGGTAGAAGGAAGGAAATTAATTGGTGCAATACACAATTGCCTGGATACTCACAGATGCTGGCTGGCAGGCACATAGTATACCAGTTTTCAGACCCAACTTTGGCTTTCTATTAGCTTCTGGATACAATGCAAAATGCTGTTTTTGACCTATAAAGTCTCTCATGGTTTATCTATAGATAAGCTGACCTATGAATTTTTCACCAAAATGCCATGAAAAATGTGTTCTTTGCAGATAAGTCAACCCTCAAAATGTTTGCATATTTTTTTATTTTCATAATTGGCTTATCATAACTAATCCATATATTATACATTTTGTCATGGTACTGTATTTTGGTTAAAAAATTGAGGATTATCTTATCCACAGATGGGCTTATCTATGGGTAAATGCAAGATATATGGGTAACTTAAAAAACTGTTACTATCTATACCGGGGTGTCAAACACAATTTCATTGTGGGCCACATCAGGGTTGTGTTTGACTTGGGGAGCCAGGATAGGCATAGCCAAGGTGAGTGTGTCCAGTTCGATGTCACTCATGTCAGGGGTGCCTGTGGTGGCCCGAGAGCTCTGCCAGAGAAAACAGGCTCCTGATCTCCGTTTTCAGCTGCAATGGCCTCCTGCAACCCTCTGCCAGTGAAAACAGAGCTTGGGTGCCCTTGCCAGCTCAATTTTTAGCGAGTTGCATGATTCCTGCAACCGACTGCCAGCAAAGATGGAGATCAGGAGGGCCACATGCACAGGCACTGTGGGCTGATCCTTTACTATTTTCAGGGTGGCCCTGCAGGCCAGATATAAGCACCCCACAGGCTGAATCCAGCCCCTGGGTCTTGACTTTGATACCCTTGGTCTACACTCATAGATAAGCCCATCCATGGGTAAGTCAAACCAATTTTGGACTCTGTATTTTGATACCTAAAACTATTCACAAGTATATACAGTAATCGACTGAGCTACAAATATTTGGTGTTATAACTTGCTATGTCTCTTGAAGTTCTCATTTTCTAAATCTTGATAGAATCTTTATTGGATGATGTGTATTCATTGTCTTTTGATTTTATACAAAGATACTGGAAATCTATGTTCTATTGGTGGTAGTCATAGGCAATAGATTATATAATAGTTCCATATTTAATTGCGCACTGTATGAATCCTACCTGTATGAAGACTAAACTATAGATGGAATGGCAAGTAGAACTGCTTTAATATATATTATTTGTTTTGGGTTGATTGAGATAAAAATTGTAATCTCAGATCACTTGACTTAAGGAACACTTGATTCATACTATCTGTTTTTTTTAATATGACAACTATAATGAATGCAATGTCCATTAATTTAAGCATTCTGGCTGGGGAATTCTGAGAGAGTTGCTGAGATTGATTGAAGCAAATAAAATTGAATATCCCAACTTTTTATATTGTACATGACAAAGAGAAGTTATAATGTAGTAATAAAATTCTATGCTACTCTATTAACATAGTATATGTAAGTAGAATAGAAGTTTCAATATTCATGGAAATCTCAATATTCAAATCTCAATAATCATCTTCGACTAATTACCTCACTATCTGAATGAAAGGGAATAAAACTCATTGTGCATGTGACTAGAAACTAGAAGTTTAAGACTCCATCCACAATTTCAGAATACTGTTTTAATTTTTGCGCATATGGAGTAGAAATATGGATTGGAAGGAAAGAAATGTGGGAAAACCAAGACTGACAGTATAAACAAGCACCTGGTTTGATATTGTACTTGCCTGTCAGTATTGTTGTTAACAAGAAATAGCAGCATAACTGAAAAAAGAATTCATTGAAGTTCTCTTTTTGTTTTCACATCATAAGTTTGCAATGATAGAATCTCTAAAAGCCTTTACATAGGTCAGTAATTTAGGACATCTGATTCTTTCTAATGTAATTTGGCTGGCAGAATTCCAAGAATGACTAGCTAGTGTAGATACTCAAGTATTTTCTCCTTTGAAATGGTGTCTACCATTTGCACCAAGTATTATTCATGGCTATTCTTACAGAGATCACCTCTTCTTCGATTAGATGACGAATAGTCTATAGAACAAATGAGGAAACCCTATTTTTATGACTTGAAAAGATGTTCAACATCAATTTTGTTATTCTTAAGTACTACAAAATGGAACATAACATTGTATAGCTCTTAATACAGCATCTGTTCCATAAAAGAGGAAGTTCAATATTAAATAAATAAACATTAAATTTGACTTTTAATTTCCAACCACCATAATTTTCTTATAATTTCTTATTTATTCAATAAAAATATTCACATTTGTATGTATATTTGAAAAATGTGAGTTATTTGGTAGTTTATTTTGGTGGACTCCATTTTTTTTTACAATACTTTGGATGAAGTGATTAATAATGAGGATTAGGAGAATGAGAACATTAATTTCACTGTTGGGTTTATCTACCATATTATAAGTGAAAAAATGAACAGTAAGAAACAATAAAATAAACACTGAAATGTTTAAAAAGAATTTAAATGGGATTATTTAGTCATTTTGATTTAACTAACAAAAGTTTTGTGGACCACAATTCAGAGTTTCAGCCTAAATATTTCTCAAAATTACCACTAAAATATATATAATCTTATTTATTGTACTATCATTATCACTTTGAAGTTCAAGATCTCACTATGCTACCTCCCATACCCAAAAGCCAGATCTCCAAGAAATATATGTTATTTTTCAAAATAAGCTAATTGAAACAATTAACAAAATCTTTACTTTAAACATGTCCTTAGTATGATTATAATTCAGCCTATGGTAACTGATAAGATAGTTTTACTGAATTCAAGGTGCTTACATATGACTGAAGAACCTTCAATAGATTTATACTGACAACTGAAATAAAGCCTTTACTTTTAATGAAAAATACACATCATATTAAAATAATTACTATACATTAAAAAAACTAAATATCCAGATTTTCTTGCATCATTTTTAACATTCTTTGATTTTCTGCATGTTAATTATTTTTAAGTAAAGTTTGAATGCCTTAGTTAAGATACACTGATCCATTGCTCTGAAATAAACCATATAACTATGTTCACTTTTATACTGCTGTACTATTACTTACTTATAATAGAATGATAAGTAAAGTTATTTGAATAAACTGGCACAATTTTGCAGTGTTTAGAAAAGGACCACAAACAACCATTAAAAGAGATGTCAAGAAAATGCAGTAGATTCTATTTACCTGAAAAACAGTACTTTTTTCTTCTACATTCAGCATTTTCTCTTCAGATAAATGCATTCAGATACAAACTTATTGGACAAAGGTTTTGCTTTTCATACAATAGCTGTTAAGGTTAAATGACCAAGAATATGGAACACTGGTCATCTACAAAAAAAATGACCATCTAACAAGTGAATTTCACCATGCAGCTGATACTTCATCATTTTATTTAGCTGTCTGAAATTTGTTCATGGCTCTTGGATGTGCAAAGATCATGCAAGCAAGAAAGCAATGGTTTACTAAGATTATACATTCTGGCAATTTCCAGAGTTTTGAAACCCAAGCAATACATACAGGTAAACTTTATAAAACCAGAAGCTGATAATAGCAGTGACAAATATGTTTATTGGTAACATGTGACACTGGGCATACCATACTGCTTCCTGGTCCAGGTTTTCCATAAGCCAGACATTTCCATGTGGACCTGGCACACTCATATGCATTATCAATTTAAAAAGGAACTATTTTAAACTCTATTATTTTCTACATCTATGGTATATATTTTGTGTTTTCAATTCATTATTGATTCTTGAACCATTTCCTCAATTTTCATGGCAGGATTTCAGTAGCTTGCCATTGCCTGCTTCCTAGGGCTGAGAAGAATGACTTGCCTGAGGTCACCTATCTGGCTTTAGTGCCGAAGAGAGAACTAGAACTCACACTCTCCTGGTTTCTGACCTAATCCCTTAGCCACTACACCAAACTGAGTCTCTATAGCTAAATGTACATTTTCAATGCATAAATGATGCATGTTCTGAAGTATAAGAACATCTAAAGGCCATCACATAAACTACATGTCAATAACACAATTATACTTATTTTTATTTTTGGTACCCCCTATGTTTCTTGGGTTTGTAACCAGAAAGTTGGCAGTTTGAGACTCAAACACTGTGTGATGGGGTGATTTCTGATTCTTGCTCCAGCATCTGCCAACCTAGCTGTTCAAAAGCATGCAAATGAAAGTATATAGGTACTACTTTGTGGGAAGGTAAGAGCATTCCATGCATGTCGGTGTAGTCATGCCAGCCCATGACCATGGAACTGTCTTCAGACAATGCTGGCTTCTTCAGAAAGGAAACAGAGATGAGCACACTCTCTAGAGTAAGACATAACTGGACAGAGGAAACCTTTGCCTGTTTCTGGCAGGTTCACAGACCTTAATGTATGAGCTGAATATTTTTGTTCCATGTTTAGCCCAAGTCTCCAACAATGTTGGCTTTTTGTCCTGATGTCATCTCAAATTAGCTATCACAGTCTTCCTTGGAGATCATTAAATTAATGACACAAATAAAAAATGGTAAAGCAGCTGGATCTGTTTTAATATTTGCAGAATTGTGAGCATGGATTTGTGGGTTTCAGTTTGGCATCAATGTTCATTCATAAATTGATAACAGCTGAAGTAGAGAGATTGAAATCTCAATATAAAAATGAGATAGGAGGAATCTGGCAAAAAATTTGTCCCATCAACCCACTTAGTGTAGTTAGCAAACTCTGTGCCAGATGCCTTTATGGAATAATGTTGACTGGCAGTTGTGGAATAACACTCCAGAGAAATAGTAAGCCAATTTTGAAGAAGAATATTTGACCCTTGTTCTGTGTCTTATTTTACATTATTGCATAGGAAAATACTCTAGCTATCAATGGAATACCTTTATGTTTCCTTTATTGATTTAAAGGTAGCATCTGACTGTATCCCCAAGGATATTCACTAGAAGAAATTGGCTGCTACATGCATTGATCAATATTTCTTGAAAATAACACTCTGAAGATCATCTTTCACTTGCATTTCACAACTTAAAGGAGTGAGGTGTGCTTACATGTTTAAACCATTGGTTTTTAATGCTTATACCAAATCATTTGTACAAGAGTTGACAAAAAGTTTCTCCTCAAACCCCATTAGTTTAGAGATCTACATTGGCATTATTATAGGCTGATCAGCAGGCGGTCCTTTTTCTAATCCCAACTGGTTTTCTACAAAGTGCAGATCTGCATTTTCTATATGTCCCATTGCACAATGAATGCAATGAATACATCTTCCCATTCTCTCCCCTCAATCTACTGGAAATGCACCCCACATCTGTATTTTATTTCTGTTCAAAACTCCATTTTTTATTGTTCTTACACCACAGTCCCTTCCTCCCTCCCCCACCAGGGAAGGAAAGGAAACAGGAAGGGTAGAGGAAGGAAGATTTCTCATGCTCATTGCCAGGTTCCCAAAAGAAAACTCAATGGGGATGCTGCCAGGAAGGTGAAAGTCGCTCCCAGACCCACTGATTTTTTTCTCAGCCTATGGTCATTCTGCACTTCTCAGCTTCATATGTTTAAACTATAACAGCATGCTAAAATTATTTTTCTTAGATCTGACATTTCAGAGTTTTTAACTAGGATCATTTGAGTCTCAAAATATTGTCTGTTATTAATAGACATTAAGTTAATCCTGTAAAGGCATGCTTTTTTGATGGCAGCCAAAACTTCCCATTAAGGACACATCCTTTAGACTAGTTATTAATTTAAGGCTAGGTCACACCAGCCAATGGATAGAAAACATATGTAAAAAGGACACAGCGGATGAGCAAATTTTCCATCCATTGTTATCCACTCTCAAAAGTGCCCCAAATTTGTATCAACAGAGTGGACAACAACGGAAAGGAACGGACATGTAGCGGGGATGTAAAGTGGACGTTCGTAGGAAGCCTAGTGGATGGAAGCGGATGGAAGCGGATGACACATCTGCAGGGCTTCCAGGGGAGAACAGCGAAGCGGACGCGTGGTGGACGGAACGGATGCATAGCGGATGCATAGCGGATGATGCGGATGCATCACAGACGCCTATAGGATGCATAGTGGATGCGTAGCGGATACAAAGCGTTCACTGTGCATGCGGGGAGGATGAATTGCGTAAGCTCTGTGGATATAAAAGGAGGCAGCTCGCAAGCAGGTCACCATTCAGAGGAAAGACCTGCTGCCAGTAGGATAAGCACATGCCTGCTCGCCCAAGACGACATTTGAAGAACATCATGGGGGAAGAGAGAAAGCCTTGTGCCTGACGTATGGCAGTGCACTCCGCTCTAAAGGACAATGAACGCCCATTCCTAGGCCGCATACACACCTACTGACTATAACCTCTGAACCATCTCGCACACCTGAGGACTATGAAAGAGCATGTCTGTGCTGTATGGTGACTGCTGGTTTGCATAGAGTGCCTGGTGCTCTGGTGTTTGCTGCTGCTGGTGCTCTCCTGCTGGTGGCTGCTGCTGCTTCTCTGCTGCTTCTGCTTGCTTATCCTGCTGTCTGCTGTGATGGACCAGCCACAGGCCCCCAAACCCTGCTGTTTGCTGAAGGGCCCTGAGCCCCTGCAAGAGGGATGTAAGAAGCAATAGAAAGCGCAAGGAGAAAGGGGAGAGAAACAAGTACTCCATTTCCGGGAGGACCATGAGGAGGAGTTGCCTGGCAATGGCTGAGGGGAGAACAAGTGCCTGTGGAGGAAAGGGGCACGGCTTATCATCGCCGACAACCAAGGAAGCAGGCAACGTGGAAACAGAAGCAGAGAAGGCCTCGGCTACACTTCAGATGGATTCTCACCCTGGGGTGGTGGAAGCATTACACATGCAACACTAGTATGGCAAGCGCACCTGAAGAGATCGGGCAGGCCACTGTCAAGTACTGACCAGGAGACCTATGTCATCGGACAGCAGGTGACAGCTCTGTCGCTGGAGGGTGAGATCACCACCGAGGAGCAGCCCCGTCCATCACCACCTCACTCTCCTCAGACAGCCCCACAGAGAGCCAGTCTCTTCAGCCAGGACAGCTACGCGTCGCAGGCAGGTCGTCTTTTGGAGGGCCCCCTACGGCAGCGGACCCCCCAACAGCTGCCACTCTCCGCATGCCAGGAGGACGTGGGAATCCCCTGTCTCAGATGGGAGCAAGAAGAGGTCAGCCACCAGAGACCAAGACCACACCCGACTCCCGAGCTCACTTCCACAGAAAGCAGACATGAGAAGCAGACCTGTGAGGGAACAGAGCCAGCACTGCCTCTTGGAGATCAGGCACACTAATCATGGCGAAGCACAGATCTCCTCTCCAGCTGGTCACTTTGAACATACCATCCTCCAACTTGCACGCCTTCATCATGTTATGTGGGACCAGAACCCCAGATGGACATGGGTCCGACGGGCCCAGTACCTTTCAGGCGATGAAGGAGAGGGATCACAGTCTTCTGACAACCCTCCAGGCCACAGCTGAACCTGCTGCTACCCACTGCCAGTCTGCGTCCTCCACCACCGATGTACAGCCTTCCATGGATTTTCAGCAGCCCCCGTCGCCAACCAAGAAGCGCACAACCTACCCATGGACTTCACAGCACACACGGCAGCACACTTCCCAGTTCCAGACCCAAGTTCCCACGTCCACAGACGCCACAGACGCATCCACCTGACCCAGCTTGCAGACGCAGACAGCCCACTACAATCCTCCTTTCCTCCACGCCACAGCCAAGCCCTTCCCCAGACATCTGTCATAGTGTTGGGCTCACATCCAGGTCCTTGAGGAACTGGCCTCTCAACCTCACGGGATGAGTCAGGCTCTCTGAGAGCTTCTTGCACACGCCATCTCCTGTGTACTCTCGGGGACAGGCACCCCAATGGTCGCCTCAGACCAGCATTCAGCAACAGCCACATCCATAGTCCTGGCGCCCTTTATATCTGAGACCATGGGCCACGCTCAGAGGACTGAAAAGAGTGCCAGAAGACTGAGTTGTTACTGCTCACAGCTTATCTTTGCTTTAAAGACAACTTTACTTGGGGCATTTTGCTTTTTAATGAAGTCAAATACAGTTTTGGTTATTAATAAAGTTATCTTTTGGCTTCACACCTTGTTCATTTTTTTACTTAATAAGAGGCTGGGGAAACTTTGAAAAAAGCGGTTAAGCCTTTGGCATGCTTGTGAGACTGGTAAGGATCAGCTGTGGGATGGATAGCTGTGGGATGGGTAATGATAGCTGTTGGGATGGATAGCTGTGGGATGGGTAAGGATAGCTTGTGGGATGGATAGCTGTGGGATGGTAAAGGATACGCTGTGGGATGGATAGCTTGTTGGGATGGGTAAGAGAATAGCTGTGGGATGGATCGCTGTGGGATGGGTAAGGATAGCTGTGGGATTGGTAAGGATAGCTGTGATGGATAGCTGTGGGATGGTAAGCTTGTGGATGGGTAAGATAGCTTTGTGGGATGGGTAAGGATAGCTGTGGGATACGATAAACCTCCAGTGCAAGCATAGTGGGTACTGTATGGTCCACCTTCCCAGCTGGCCAACACAGTATGGCCCTTTATTATCATAACATTTAATATTGATTCACACCATTAAAACATAAACACAGCTCCTTTATTAATGCCCTACGTTATTGTAACGGGCCAGCTACCACATAACAATGGCACAATCTCATCAGTGTGATGAGGACAGGCTCAAAGGAACATCATTAACATCTATCATCCTGTCTTGCCACTCACTGCTCCAAGTTGGGGAGTTGCACCGTGTTTCAGCGAGGTTCGCCGCTGCTTCTTCCTCATCGTGAAGCTCTTGTTGGGGGCCTTGTACTCCACAGTGTCCTATCAGGTTTAGTCTTTGCCTCCATTCACCAGGTTCCATGTGCCCATTGCCATGTGGTGGTACCACAACCTGTTCTGCCAACACGTGGGTAGGCGGGTGGCATGAGATGTGCAGGGATGCAGCAAGCTTCCACGATGCCTCCTCATGGTCTGTGGGTGATGCTTGCGTGGTGGTGAGAAGTACTGGAACTTGTTGCCAGGATGCAAAGCATTCTCACCACCACCTTGCCCTGGACAGCCAGTAGTTGAAGATCCTCCTCTTCACGGGTTGAGGGTATCTTTGAAGTTAGGCTTCATGAGGGCGGTTGTGAGGGACGAAGGCGTCATCCCCCACGATGAAGTAGGGCAACATCTTGTGTGTCATTGGTAGGGGTCTGGATCATGGGAAACCCTGATGAGGTTGCATTCCAGCCACACCCTTGAGGTCACTGGCGTTGTATAGTCTAGGCAATCTGAAAGCTGACCTGTTGCCTGAAGCATCGGATGTACATGACTTGTAGTCAGCATCACCATGGCAAAGAGGGAATGATGCTGAAGAAGCCGCTTGTAGTTAAAATAATTGGACCCGAGTGGTTGGAGGCTTTGCATGCCACGTGCTTCATCTATGGCTCCAACGGTGTGGGAAAAGTTCCACCTCATACCCGCTACTGCAACTTTCCCTCCAGCCTTCTTCAGTGGTGGGGCAAACTGGAGGAGCCCTCACACGTATTCTTGATGATGGCTGCACCACTTCTCTTGACTATTTGCTGATGCTGTTGTGTGGACCCTCCAGGGCATAACTGGGCAATGTTTCTGTAACGTGGTCCAGAGGCCAGGTGGCCGCAGATCACGTGCCACTTCAGCTCCAGGGTCCAGGCTGGGACGGAGTTGGTGCTTTGGCTTGGTCACCTGGGTAATCAGACGCTCTACAAGTTTCGTCAAACATGGCTGGGTGGCATCCTCATGAAGTGCTGGATATGCATGAGTGTCTTCATTCCTCAGCTCCAACATCAGCTTGTCATAGAGTCAAACTCCATCTTCTCTCTGATCCATGTCCGGACCAGGCCACTTTTGACACCTCCTTTTCTTCCCATAGAACAGGTGAAAGAGCCTGTAGAGGCTTCGCACTGTTGTAGAGACGATGGCGGCTACCAAAAGGAGTGTGGCAGTAATCCATGTGGAAGAATCAATGGATGATGTGGAAAGCAAGAGGCAAGGCTGAAGAGGTCTTGCACACCAGGCTGCTTGACTTTGAAAAGTGAGATCCAGGTGATTTCCCTCCCCCTTTTTTATAGGAAATTGTCGGTTTTCCCTAGGTGTTCCTTCCACATACTCTAGGCATCCTCCAGACAATCCATATAATATCCGAGATACTGTCCATATTACGAACTTTCTGGTCCGTTTTAATGCTTTCTATACGAGAAGTGGCATCCACTTTATCTTTCTATGTCTTTTGCTACTAACGCTGTGTGGACTTCCATTACCTTTCGCTTCCCCCTCTTTCTGGCTTTCCATGCCGGCGGAGTGAGTTGTGCAGCATGGCAGATGGATGCGAGAGGATATACGGACCTGTAACGGATGACAATGGACGTAGAATATTTTGTTGCCCATATGTGTCGGCGGATTGTAGATTGTATGTGGCGGAAAGTTCATCTGGCTCCAAAGTTTTGTGCAGCTAAAACTTTTTGAGCGGATGAAATAGCAGTAGACGGATGTTTTACGGATAGAGCATATGAAAGACGTACGCAGTGAGTACACAATGGATTCATCGCGTTTTCCAATGGATGGCAAGGTTTTTTGTCCATTTTACATCCTCTTTGCATCCGTTGGTGCAGTGTGACAGGGGCTTTAGCATAATTTAAACTCAGCCCAAGTCCATTTATTTGTAAAATATTTAAATAATATAAAATAATAATATATTTAAAATTACTTAACCTAACATAATAAAGGAGATACAGTGAAGGAAGATCTTTGGTTATTCCCCCTTCTAATCTATGACCAAGCAGCAAGTGTCAGTTCCACTGTATTAATCAAAAGCATTCCTTAAATTTACATATCAAAATGTTCTCCAATAATAAAATTGCCTATTATAAAGCTCTATATATCCCAAGCAATCATTTTCCATTGTCCAAATAATTGAACTCATGTGCAGGTAACTCTGTTATATTCTACCCATGGGCAAATTTCAAACATTGTTGAAATTAAATTCATAAAACACACTAAAATACAATTTACTCTATTTTACAAAAATGAATAATTCTAAACCAATTAAGTTTCTTGCACTTTATTCAATGTTCAAGTAACTCTAATATATTTTATACATATAAATATTGTATGATTAAAGCTATTATGTCAATAATGTCACTTCTGAACTTTTATATATGTTATTTGTCCAGTGTAATGGATATTTAATTGATATAATGTCTTCACATCTTTGTTCACCTTTTTCAAAGATTAAATTAAGGATTCCATCCTAAAGAGATTTTTCCATTTGATTGTGGACACCTTGACTTTTGGGAACCACTTCCATTTGTGACCAATTGGGGAGTGATATATGTCTATCCTACCATCACACCATCTATAGTTACTATCCTACCATCACACCATCTATAGTTATAGTGAGTATACATGCACAAACTACATTTCATGAAGAGCTGATAGCAGCAGTGTCAGAGATGTTAATAAAGTCAGTGTCAGCCTTCAAGATTTTCTTTCTTTGCTTTGTATCTTTTGGCTGCCATAAGTAACAGGGGGAGGAGGGGGGAAAGTGTGGGAAGTGAGCTGGAGGTGTTACAAACTATTACTGTATAAACTGAGGAGGGGGGAGAGTACATTCTTGCTTAGGTTTCAATTTCTTGCTTAGCTTTCTATTCTCTGCACAGCTACAAACCTTTATCAAAATATGCCAAGGTCAACGGACAGAAGCCNTGAACTATTGGGGATGGGAGCATTGCCATCACTTTGTATATGTGATTTACGCACCTATTTTCTCAGATTCAGAATTCTTTTGTTGCTACCACTTGACTTCCAGTAAAAGATATCTTTTCTCTAATTAAGAGAGTCTAAATATTTCTTTCTTGGATTTTGAATGGAGCACCAGCTGACAGTATCTGTATTTTTCCTTCTTCTATTTAGTACTCAACAGTTGTAGCACTAACACATATGGTAAACTTACAGTTTTGTTTTATGAATGTGTGCTTTTCTGAATTCAACCACTGCACCTCATGCAAACCTCTTCACTGGCATTTGTCCCTGTGGTATATATATTGGAATTCTTCATATACAGCTCCCATGACAAGTAGCATCTAAAAACCTGCTTGGTGCCTCATTAGCACCCTCAATCTGATAATTATCTTCTGCTTATTTAAATTTTGTAAAAAAAAAAGGGGGGGGGAGGGAGGTTGAGGCTCAGCTATTACTATCTTTGGATGATTAAATTCCAAGAAAAATAATAAAATGGAATGTTTCAGTGAATGTGTTTGAGTAAGAGAAATTGGGGAGGGAGGAAGGGAGAGAGGGAAAGAGAGATAAAATGAAGGGCTTAGAAGGTAATCTATAGGAAAAAGACAGTGTGGGGGCTTTGAGGGGGTGAGATAATCCTGACTGAACTATTTTTATGTGTGGGATTTATTATGTGACAGTTGTGAATCTGTGAGAGTGTGGTGTGTTTGGAGAACTTTTTTTGGGAGATGATCTTCTTGAGGAAAATACATTTGGGATTTAATTTTAGAATACTTGATGTATAGATGAGTTGTGGCATGTGTTTTGTCTTTTGTAAACCAGACATTCTGTGGAGAAGAAAACTATGAATTCAGTGGAATGGATTTGTTATTCAACTTCATTAGTTTATATTCCTAAGAAATGGATATATAGCTTCAATGCTACCTAGTATTTTATAAATACCCACATCTTATGCCAACTTCTAATTCAGTAGGATAGCAGCTTTGCTCCAATGCCAGCATATTCCTTATGAGCCCCAAATACTGGAGATTTTTATTTAGTCAGTGATTTAATATGGGACATATTGAAATCTTTAACTGATAAATGTAAAGCAATTACATATGTAGTTACATTTTATTATGTTGTTTAACTTGGGAAAAGGATATGCCAGTACCCATTTCTTTAAAGAGGTGAAGTCCTAATGAACATGTCTGGTGTCACAAATGGAAGCTTATTATTTCTTTTATTACTGCAGTAAATCCATCAGTCTCAAGCTGTAAATCCAGTCCTGGTTCAAAACACAAAAGCAAGCAATCAAAGAACAACATTGAAAGGGATAAAAATGTGTTTTGGAAGTGAAGAAATGAACCCAGATCAAATGCCAGGGATTTCTATAGTAAGTATTATGTTATGCTGGTAGTTAAAGATGGCCTCCAGGGATCGATGTTACTCCCCCCCTCAGTACCAAGATCCAGTCCAAGAACCCAAAACCAAAAGCCCATCTAAGTACAAATGCTTCAGCTGCTGGGTTGTCTTTGAAGGCTTTGTCAAAAAAGATATAGCTTAAGCACATGTCCCACTGCACCAACGGATGCAAAGAGGATGTAAAATGGACAAAAAAGCTTGCCATCCATTGGAAA
>BHFT01062135.1:0-18018 GCA_004320025.1 Laticauda laticaudata
GTTGTTGCTCTCGAGGAACATGAGGAATCGATCGATGTATGATTCCCAGTCCTCGGTTGCCTGGTCGAATGGTGCAGATGGTGAGTTGCTGCCTGCCATCTCGTCAGTTGTTCAGCTCGGGTGCCACGTGCCCAACTGGTCTCTTTGTCTCAGTATTCCACACTCGTCGCCAGTGTAGATGCGTGGGAAAAAAGGAGACTCGAGACCAGCGTAACTTCAGCTCTTTATTAAAAGGTATAGATCTGTGCTGGACCTGCGAGCTGCGGAAGCTCTTCTTATAGAGTTTGCTGGTGGCTCTTACTCAATGTCAGCCTTCTGAATCTCCCGCGATCGGTTCGGCCAATCGCAGCAGATTCTTTACTGACCAATCACCGTCATTCTTCCATCCAATCACAGTGCAGTCCGTCTTAGCTAATCAGGTGAGAGTATTACAAGAATGTTAATATGGAACAGGAAGCCCATATATAAATCAGGTTTCTTTCTTAACTGTAACTTTAATTTGCCAAAAAACTGGGATACCTTGAATCAAGTCACCTGCATTTGATAGTGAAGCATTTAATGTATTGCTCTAATTCCTAGGTTAATATTTCAGTTCACTTTAACATATATTAATTGTTAAACTTTCCAATTTTCCTTCCTCCTAATTTTTAAACTCATGAATATTTATCTTGTAGAAACAGCCAAACATCCTCTTTTTGAAAGGTAAACTTGTGAGCATGTGGCTAATTTAAGTCTCATTTCAGGAAACGTGTGCTGTGAAATCTGCGTAAGGGAGACTCTGCAGTGCCTGGAAACCTCAACATTTCCCAGAAAAAAACTTTAAGAAACTTGACACAATTGCCCATCAATACATGCTCCAAGATATTGATAGCCCACTAAAGGAAAAACAGGAAGAAATTAAGAAAAGGGTTATTGATAGAAAATATTTTCTAGGAAATGAAGGTATATCAAGAGATGTGCTCTGGCTTAAAAAATAATGGCAAGGCTTCAGAAGAAAATGAGAAATGAAAAAAAAGGTGTAGACAGATACATTACTAGAAGATAAGAAGTCAACAGGAAGCTAATTCTGATCTTGATGTAGTAACTTAAGCTGCCTAAAGATGAAGGTCAATCATATTTTTGTTGCAAACTGAGACCATGATTATTATCATATTAAGATATTCCAAAGATGCTTTTTCAAGAGACAACAGCTCTGAGCTGAAGAAGCTTCTTGGATGAAAAGTGAAACATCCAAAAACCAGAAAGTACAGTTGCCTCTTGAAAAAGCATCTTTGGGACAGCCATGACCTGAATGACTGAGAATCTCTGTAGACATAAGATATTCCAAAAGGAATCTTTTTAGAGACCAAATTTTAACATACTTAATATCAGTAGTCCATGAGTTATCGACTGGTCACTTAGCAACTGCTCAAAGTTATGGCCAACTCAAAAAAGGGAACTTCTGACCCGTAGTTAAAGTTCTGATATTCATTCTTCATGTACAGTCTTGTGACCTGAACTTTGGGTATTTGTCAACGTGCAGGATCCCATGGTCACATGACCAGGTTTTACAACAGTTTTGCTGACAACCGGAACTTCTGGTTTTTGACAAAACTGTGCTCATAGCAAACCATTGCTTGCTTTAGGATCACCATGTTCACTTTATAACTGCCATGTTCACTTAATAACCACTGCAAAAATATTGTAAAATTTTATTACTATTTACCTTCATATGTCAAGACCTACTTGTGTCCAGGATAAGATTTAAAAAACAACAACCCAATATTGATGCCAAATATTGTAGGACTGAGAAAAGAACTTCACATTCAAGCCAGGATCAATTTCATTATTTCAATTGAGACCATTTTCCATGTCACAGTTATCCAGTCTTTATTTATCTTTTATGGATGAGCTTGAAGTTGCTGTTGCAAACAATTTTCTGTTGTTTCTCCAGAAGTATTTATTTGTGATTTCTTGGGGAAGGGAAGAAAAATTCATAAGAACATTTGTAATTGTATCATCAGTTTCATGGTTGACACACAAAGTGCTTCTGAGTTCACGTCTTTTCGATGAGGCCAGGAACAATACTACGACCACCAAGAACCTTATTATCCTATGTAAACCATTTCAATTTTTCTAGATGTGAATTAAAAATAGCTTAAAAAGACAATGAGGGCAAGCTGAGGAACACAGTAACAGCTTAGACACACACACATACAAATTCATTATTGCATCCTGATTTGCAGGGAACACATTTTTTGCTGCCTACTTTATGCAGTAGGAAATTTACAAACAGACATTTATTTGATGCTTGATACCTGGCCCAGCATCATGGATAGTAGGCAAGCATTGGAGAACTGCGGCTAATATTACCTTTTTCTAAATGGCATTTGTCATTATTTTATTTACTTTTAACCCAAAATGGTTGTGATGGTTCAGATGTCTGCTGCTCAAAGCTAGCTTCTACAGGAGCAGTTTACATGCCCAATAAATAAATGTTTTAAATGCTCTGGTGAGTATCCAGAGGCATTAAGGAATGGGGTCAGCCAGCCCACTTTATCTTCTGAGTGCAATTGGTCTCTTGGCCATAAATCACTGACCAGCATTATGTCCAGTCATAGCCCTTGTGCTAAAAACGGACACTAAAAGGTAAGAAAGTCTAGTTGGTTGTGAAAGCTAGAAAGCAGATGGAAGTACCCTTAGGAAACAGGTAAAATCTGATTACAGGAAAATCCTCCTGTTATGTCTTTCCGATTGCTCAAACAAAAGACACTTGGGCCAAGAGTACCTTCTTCTACTGCTTGATTTGCTCAAACATCCAGAAAGGATAACTAACCATCAGTCTCCAAGGAAATCAAGTAACACTACAAGATTACAAGCAGATTTAATCAACCAATAATCAAAGCTGCATCTTCCTGTTAACCTGTTGCTATTGCCCTACAGATTGTGCTTTGCTAGCAGAGTTGTGACTTTGCCTTTCATTCCAGTACAGTGAGTGGAGGAGGACACATTTTCCTCAAATACTGTCATGGTATCCTCCAGCTGAAGGTCACGAAGCCTCAGGGCATTGCTCTTACAACCCAGGAAATTCAGCCAGTCTGGCTTACAGTATCCAAGGCTGTGTGAAGAAGCTGCATTTAAACCAAAGCAAATCTTTGACCATTCCAAATCCTGCCATCTGCTACTCAATTGGAGCTCATGGCTCCAATTGAAAATAAATAAATGACAATCCAATGCAGAGGTGGTATTCAACTTGTTCGCACTGGCTTGGGTGAAGCGGAAGCAGTGATTTGGTGTGGTCACTGAACCGGTGGCGACTCCTGACTGGCCACACCCCCAACCTGATTGCCCAGTCGCTCACTTGCCCCGGTCGCTCTCCTAGCTTTCCCTACCACATGGTGGATAGGCGCAACTCGGGCGGATATCCCACATCTGCTGCACATGCGCACTGTGAGTGCAGCCACTACATATGCAGTGCGCATATGCAGCAGCCCTTGGACATCCGCCCACCTACCTATCCTCCTGGAGTACACTTCTCCCTGTGAATGTGCCTCCCCCAGCCCGGCCTGGCCCAGCACAGCTAGCCAGTAGGTGGACATGTGGCCACCCTTTTGCAACACCAAAAGCCATCCCTTTTGCAACACCAGAAGCCTCTCCTAATTGGCTGACTACTTTCTTCCTCCTCAGCCATATAGAACAAACAGGCAGAGAAAGAAGGGAACAGCCATCCGTCCAGTTGCTCTGAAAGCCTCTTGAAGAAGCCTATAGCCACTGCATGTTTTTTTCAGTGTGGAAGGAAGGAATTTAAGGTTTCAGGCAGTTGAGAAAGCTGCCTGGCCCAGAGCTGCTGGTGGGGGGAGGGGGGCAAGGCTGCAGCACATGCCTCGCTTGAATTTCCCAGCACCAAAAGCGGTAGGGGAGGAAGGCTTTTTCAGGCAATGCAGGACAGGAGACTGGCTGGTATGAACCCTTGTAATAAGAGATTCTGCTGGGCACTTGGAAGCCTATGTGTGTTTTAGATGGATCTCCTTTCCTAGAGGGAAAGGAGAGAGGAAGAGAGAGGAAGAAAAAGAGAGACAGAGAGAAAGAGAGAAGAGAGAGAAGAGAGAAGAAAGAAAAAGAAAAGAAAGAGAAAAGGGAAAGAAAGAAAAAGAGAGAGAAAGGAAGAAAAGGGATAGACAAAAAAATGGGATGAAAGGAAGGGAGAGAAAGAAAAGAAAGAGGGAGGAACAGAGGAGAAAATGAAAGATATATGAATGATTGGATGGATAGATAAATGGAAGGAGGGAGGGAGGGAGAGAGAAAAAAAAAGGAGAGGAAGGAAGGACACAATCCCTGGCTTCAGAAGACTCTTTGAAACAGCACAGCAATCTCGGGCTGGAAGGGATCTCGGAGGTAATCTTCTAGTCAAACTTGGCAAGTTTAAGACTTATAGACTTCAGCTCCCAGAATTCCTGAGCTAATATGACTGGAGGAGGAATTCTGGGAGTTGAAGTCCACAAGTCTTAAAAGCTGTCAAGTTTGAGGACCCCTGTTCTAGTCCATCTTTTCCTGCTCAGGCTGGAAAACTCTGAGGATACCAAAATCTGAGTAGAGGTCCTGGGAAAGGTGTCAGAATAACAGAATAACACTTAGAAGGGACCTTGGGGGGAAATCTATACTATTTCAGAGAAATGGCTGTCCAGTCTTTTGTTAAAAACTTCCAATGTTGGAGCACCCAGAACTTCTGGTGGCAAGCATTTCCACTGGTTAATTGTTTTCACTGTCAGGAAGTTTCTCCTTACTTTTAGGTTGCTTCTCTATTTGTTCAGTTTCCATCCTTCTGGTACTTTGGAAAATTCATTGTTTGTCTTCTGGTGGTTTGGAAAATATATTGCCCCCCTTCTTTCTGGCAGCTCCCTAAAAGCCTGTTGCCTATCACCCTCTTGGGCAAAGCATGTGAGCCATTTCCTCCTTTCAATTGTCCATGAAAGTACATCTATAGTACATAGATAATAAAGTCAAAAAAAGGAGAACAACATTTTTACAGAACTATAGATATATTGAGGCTAGGTGTGACAAAGAATGGCTGGAGGGGAGGGGCCAGGTGAGGCACCCTTGACATGAGTGACATTGAATTGGCCACACCCACCCAGTCACATGACCATCAACCCACGTGACCACCCTGGTCACATGGCCATCAAGCCACGTCCACCCAATCATGTAACCCTAAGCTACACCCACCAAATAAGCCACGCCCACAGAACCCGTAGTAAAAAAAAATGAATTCCACCACTGGACCAATGCCTCTTTCCTTTCTTCCCATGTACCCCAAAAAGGGAGCAGGAGAAAAGTGAGGAAGACATCACTCAATTCATACTAAATATTGTCTAGCCCTCTTTCATACTGTCTGCCTCTTTTATGTAATTTATAAGGTACAAAGAAGTTATATTAGAATCAACTCTGAAATGCTGTTTATATATGTGTGTGTGTGCGTAGCTGAATTTTCATTAGGGTTTTAGGATGGCACTTTTAAAAGGTGCTGACTGTTAAGAATGTGGTCAGAACCAGCATGATCTGAACCAGTCTTGCTAATGATAGATCATCACCTTTCCCATATAGGACTCTAGTTAAACATTGCCTTGTTTTGATCATATTGATATTCTCATTCCTGGTATGCTTTAAGGGTGAAACACATCTGCTGTTTCAACTGTTCTTAAAGCCTCAAACAACTCCTGGACCAATTTGCAAACCAGATCCATTCCTGCTGAAAAACTAAGGCTGACTGGCACATCTGACTACACTTGTTAGCAATTCTTGCGAAGTATCTTTTTCTCCAGCAGCCCAGTTTCCCCAGCACAATATTGTCAAGCCATTGTATTGTTTTTCCTTCTTTATGGGATTGGACTTCCAATTTCACTAACTCCTCAGTAAACTTTCCTATCAGGCTTTTAACAGAGGCATTTGGTGGCATCTATCTACTCAGTGTTCTTCCTAAGGCTGATTGGCAATTTGCTCTGCTTTTTAATTCAAGCTGCTAAGTCATATTCTTTTATGATAAATAATTTTAGAAAACTGAGGAGATTGACTCTGATTTCTGCTTGGGGAAAAAGATACAGGGTAGCAATACAATTAGTGTAGCAATTTTCTAGGTTGACCATGGAGGGTTTATTTCTGGTCTACACCACCACCTGTCAGAGCTGTTCTAATATAAGCAAGGATGAGGTATTCTAACTCCTATGACATTTAGTAATTTGATTTAATCTAATTTATGTCAAGTTTTATGTAGTATGTTTAAAAGAATGTCAAATCAAAACAAAACAAAGACCTCCAAATTCACTTACTACAAAGACCATGAATAGAAAAGAGACATGGCAAAGCAAAATGTATGTGGCCAGAACACACACACCAACCCTAGCAGACAAAGCAGATAACAGCAAGACCTGGCAATGGCTAAGAGCAGGAAAGTTGAAGAAAGAGACAGAGGTGCTGATACTGGTTGTACAAGATCAAGCATTTGGAAGAAATACATATAAAGCCAAAATTGAGAAGACAGCAACAGATGACAAATGCCTTCTCTTCAAAGAAACTGAAGAAACAGTGGATCCCCTACTTAGCTGCTGTAAGAAGATTGCACAAACAATGACATGAGAAGATAGCAACAATGGAAAATCTTGGGCTTCCGGTTTGAGCTTCTTTGATGTCAGACCGAAACCTCGTCTCTCTGAGGCTTTGATCTGTGCTCGCCGCTGGAGCACCCCGAGCCGGCTGGTTTCAGAGCTAAGCCACCCCATAGAGGTGGTGAAGAGGGAGGAGACTGCCTGCAGGGTTGAGGAGAGCCGCATCTCTCCTCCCCAGCTGGACATTACTCCCTTTCCCAAAGGGCAGTTGCAACAGTGGTAGAAATGGCCACCAAAAAGAAGAACTCGACGCGGAAAAGAATGTGCAGGAGCAAATAGAAGAGAAAGTTTTGGTTGACTGGTGTAAACACGCAAAAGCAACAAATAATGGTACCCTGGAATTTTAACTTAACAAACACTGTTTTCGAAAAGAGAAGAATTTTTGAAGCTCGCGACAGAGAGAGAGAAGCGAAAGGATTAGGTTTGTTTTTTTTCTCCCTTCCTTAACTGGCAAGAAGAGACTTAAGCACCAAGAAACTGGAAAAAGAAAAAAATCCACTTTGACCATTAATGGAGGCATCTTAAGCTGAAAATAAAAGTCAAAGGGTCATAAATGATTTTGGACATTTAAAAAGTTGTTTAAACCTGAAAGGAGAAAAAAAAATAAGTATGAAGGGAAGAATCGGGAAATGAGGAGACTGCTGTGGATATTAATGTGATATGAACTCATCATTAACATAGGAACTAAGATTGCCTCAAAGCAACATTTTATATGGAACTGTAACTAAAATAATAGAACTCCAGTGAAGAGAAAGTGGAAAAAAGAGCAAAAGAAGTAGCCTTTGGATTATTTGAGGATTACTTGTGGTGACTTTTTGTTTTTAGCGATTTCGATGACTAAAATATAACTGGGTGGTGTTTAAAAGTTTTTAAAAATGGTATCACTCTTAAGAAGAACTGAAAACGGAACTCTTAAAAAATGAAAGAAGATTGCACAAGAAGGAGAAAGTTCTTTTTGGTTTCAGTTTTTCGATTCTTAGAAATGGAGATCTTGGAACTAGAAGAACAGCAACAAGAAAGCTTGTCAGAAACAGAAGATGACAAAAGAAAGCTATCTTTAATTGATCAAATAATTTTAAGCAGGGGGGAAAAAAGAAAAGGGGGAAAGAGAGTGGAAGTTTAAGAATAAAAGAAAACAGTCCAAAAGAGAAGAAAGACAATTTTGAAAAGATAATTACATAATAGAAGCAAAGAAGAGGGGTATACGATAAGAAGATCAGAAGTAAGGAGAGGAGAAGAAGAGGGAAGAAAAAGAGGGGAAAAGGAAGGAAAAGAAGTGTATAAAGACAGAAACAAGAAATGAAGAAGACAGGGGAAAGATATAAGGATTTGGTAACATAAGTTTTGTGTTAGAGATAATGGGCTGAAAATTTAATTGTAAGAAGGGTGTGCTCTGCATAAAGTTACATAATGTATAAACAGTTGTTAATATATTACCCAATAGAAATAATTTTAGAAAAGTATTGAGATGGATAAAATATTTATTGTAATGTATTGGAGACCTTGTTATAAAAATACGAATTATAAATGATTTGAGAGAATAAAAGGGAAACATTTTTAATTATTAAGTAATGATTTATAATAAAGCCTATAAGTAAGGACAATCGGGTGAAAAAAATTCAGCATGGAAAGGTTTTATAAGTGTTCCTAGGAAGTTAATGATAATTGGCAGATTTGAAAAGAAATGTTAAAATGTTTTAAGATTTTTAATGCATAATTTAATGATTAGAACTGATATTGGAATGGAATTGGTCGTCTATTTACATATGTGTATATTTTTTTTCTTTAATTAAAATATAGGTGTCTATCTTAAGAATTAACCAAGCAGAATCTCAAGTTGGAAATTAGTATATTATATAGAATGTTATTAAATCTTAAAAATTTATAACATTGAAGCTTACCAATAAGAGTTTGAATGGATAGAAATAAAGGAATATAAAGCGCGTCATACTCTAATTGTAACTACAGGAAAAATCTTGCTTATAAGAAAAGATAATATGAAAGTGTAACAGGACAGACAAAAAGTATACATATAATGGTATTTGTATTGAATTTCAGGAGAGCTAATAATAACAAAAGTTGAATAAAAACTAAAAGAGGGAAAAACTATGTAAGAAAATATAAAATGGTAATTAAAGATATGAATAGAATATAAAAGATGCACATTGAAATTGAGTTTGTGTGTCTGTATGAAGAAGTGATAACTGGGACCATGCTATTTTCAAAAAAGATGTTTTATTTGTATTTTGTCTTTGTGAAAACCCAAATAATTTTTTTCAAAAAAACCAAAACAATGGAAAATCTGCAAGAAATACCATTTGCCTGCAAGCAAGAACTGGTGGGACCACAAATTAGATAAAGTAATAACAATGAAGAAGCTAAAACTGCTCTGGGCAATTAGAATTCAAACTGACAAATCCTTGCCACAACCCTCCAAATTTAATAACTGTTAAAAAGAAAGACAAAAAAAAAGTTTGGACAGTGGATATTGCAGTTCCTGGAGACAGTAGAAGAGAAGAGAAAAAAAACTGAAGAGAATAACAAAATACAAAAACCTACAAATAGAAGGAGAACAATGGTGGCAAAAGAAAGCAAAGATATAGTATCAATAATTAATAGGTACCTATTAACTACCTAACAATTGGCACACCACTTGAATGCCAACAGCATTGACAAAATCACAACCACTCAATTGTAAAAGGCAGCTTCACATAGAAGAGCATACATCCTGTGACAATACCTTTAATACCACCAAACAACACCTGCCTATCTAGTGCTTTGGGAAGGACTTAACAAGGGGACAAAAATACTAAATCCAATGGAAACATTTGATTGATTGTGTGACCAACCATAATAATAATATTGTGTACCCTCTTGATATGGTCAGCTTCCACTTCATAGCAACTCCTGGAATGACCATAGAACACCTAACTTTTCTCACTGGTCTAGCTGGCATTCAGCTATTTTATTTTACTGCACTTAGATAAAATAGTAATCAAATACTTGTTTTGCACATCTAGGATCTCAAGTTCAATCAATACTAACTCCATACAGAGTTGGAAAAATGTACTATGGAAGAATGCTGTCAGTCAATGTTGGTAAAGTTTGCTGATGGACCAATGATTCTGACTCAAAGACCATTTCTTGCATTTTTAAATGAACTGATTTCATACTGTTTTTTTCCCCTTCCTAGAATCAAAAGTGACACTCAGAAATAACATCATTAAAGGTCAGCACGATCTTAACATGCCAGGGTATAAGGTCACTTTCTGCATTTTGATGGCTGCCATTTATAAGAAGGTTAAGGGACTCAGAAAGCCAATTGCTCTTAGTCCCTGATAAATGATTCCCCCACTTCCTCCCCAACACAGGGTACTGGTGTTAAGCTTTTAAAGACTGGTAAATCTTCTGCTCTATTAAATCCAAACCCATTAATTAGTGTCTTACTTACAGCAAACCATCAGCTAATTTGACACATTCTTTATGGATTGCTCTGTCCTCTCAGTCCATAAAATGATCTGACTTCTGAGCACTTCAGTGGCTATGGCCACTTTCCAAATGCCTGCCCATAACATTAAATAAAAAATGATACCCCTCAAAAGGGGGTGCTTCAGATATGTTTGACACAAGCCCACCCATGTATACAGAGCAACAACCTGATAGTTTAAAATTACCAACATAAGGAAAGTGATGTGTGCTCTTGTGAGCTCTGTTTTTCATTCTGACAACTTTGCTTGAGATGAATAAATTAGCAATCCCACAGCAAAGACGCAATAGAAATTAAGCAACAGATGGAAGCAATGGGATTTTAGATGTTCATGGCGCATTTACCCAAAGAGACATCACTCTATGAGCCATCAAATCATTTTCTAATGTTATCATCAAAATTATATTGCACAGAGGATTGGCCAAATCATGTCCATTAACAAAATAATGAAATATTCATCTAAAACAGAATTGTGTGATGAAATTGAAGGAAGGCTTGAAATATGTTTCCCTTTATTCTGTTGATCGTAACATACTCAGAAAAAGGAATAAACATCCTTTGGAAGTTTTAATAGGAAGTATGACTGCATGTTATGGAACCCTCACAAAATGGTGGTAACCATGGATGTGGCTGCGGATAAAACATACATTTGGTAAAGGTCAAGCTTTTTTCCACTTTTCTTAATTTTGCAAGGTGCGGCTTCACACACTTCCTGACTCTTGCTTCCAAACACCCTCCCCCCATTGCTGGGTAAATGGGAACATATTCAATGAAAACATTGGACTGCAGCCACCCACCATTTTATTTTCCAAAAATGCTATTAAGACATTGTGGGGTGCAAATAAGCCAGGGAGGTGATAAGCCCATAAAATTAAAAAAGAACAAAAAAAGAGAACGATTGTAGCTCTCCATGATCAGGAAAGGAAATTATGCACGCAGACCCAAGAAAAAAAAGAAATTGCTAAGGAGTTTTTTTATGAAATTGTATAAACAGGAAGAAATATCAGAAGAATCTATTGATCAATACTTGAATGAAAAGAACTTGCCTGAAATTACTGATGAAGAGAAATAAAATTTGAATAATAAAATATCTATAGAAGAAATTAGGAAGGCAATCAGAACACAAATAGCAAATAAGACCCCTGGCCCAGATGGAATTAATTCGGAATTCTACAAGGAATTCCAATAAACAATTGAGGAGATATTGATTGACTTGTACAATGAAGCCCTGGAGAATGCTAACATGCCTAAATCATGGATGGAAGCATATATTATCCTTATTTATGAAGAACAATCAGACCCACAAAAAATTCAAAACTATAGACCAATATCACTTTTAAATGTAGATTACAAAATAATGGTCACAATATTGGCCGAAACATTAAAGAGAGTATTAAGTAGAATTATCCACACTGATCAAAATGGCTTCCTCCCCCATAAAAACAAATACAAGAAACACTGTGGATATATTAGAATATTATGAAGTACACTCAACCGAGACAATGGCATTGATATTTTTAGACGCCCAGAAGGCATTTGACAACCTGAATTGGAACTTCCTTATTAAACAACTGCAATAACTGCTAGGCATGAAATTGGTGAAAATTTATAAGGCATTTATTAAGGAAATTTATAACATGAAACATCGCAAAAATATTAATACATGGGGAACAATACAGAATACCAATAGAAGAATAATAAAGGCATGTTTCATCATTTAACTCCGGCGCATAAGATGTGTGTGTGGGAACGATCCAAAAGTGTAGTGTTTGTTCCAACTTAAGAACTATGAATGCGACAAGCCTGGCAGCTAACGTGTAGCTGACTCTAGTGCTTAGGCTGAGTTCTCTGTGAGTCGTTCTAATAATTGAGATTTGTGTGTGGTAGTTTTGTATGTACTGAATGACTTGCCAAAAATCATAGTTTCTATGGGGTGGTGATGGGTTGCTTTGAAACTATATGTTTGGCAGCTTTCTTCCAAGAAGTCCAATAGGCAGGGGGTCCCCATACGCGCACGCCAGGGTCGCGTGGCAGGACTGGCTTAACGGGCTCGTACACCTGGAAGGGCAGCTGAGGAGCGCAGATATGATGGGGGGCGGGGGGCGGAGCGGAGAGTTGGGTGAACGTACCCAGCAAAGAATGGACAATCGAATGTTTTGAGTTAAAATATCATAGACTTACACCCCACCACTCATACTCACTATACATATGCTTCTGGGCTGGTCCTTAATTTTGCAGCACCACCCCACTTACGCCCTGCAACCAAACCAGCTCAACTTCTGCCTGACAGCTTGCCGCGCCAAGTCGGCAAGACCTTGCATTGAGCTAAGCTAAGAAGCCGATCCTATCAGAGAACAGGAACCCACTCTTTGCCGTAAGTGTTTTAAGTGTTTCTGGACGTGAATGTACGCGTACAGAACCAAAGCGACCGCTTGAGCGCCACCACTCCCAACCACAACTGCACAACCGGGAGAGAACACAATGTCAGCCACTCACGACTATCTAACCGCTTCACGACTCATCTACTACAGAAGCACTAGTCATAGACAGAACGGGGGGGAGGGGAGGTAAGGATAAGTCTTGGGAAGTTCGAGCTGGAGGTGTTACCTTTTCTGTTTTGTGTAAATGAGGAGGGGGGAGCATATACAATAGAGTTCTAGGTTTCTATGTCCGCTTAGCTTTCGTTTTCCTGCGCAACTGCAAACCACGTTACTCAAAAGTATTCCAAGGTCAACGAAGAGGCTCATGCATCAGCTTGAAGATGCTGCACGATGATCATATTCACGACTCTAATTGGAAGTTTCATCTGAACATGATTGGAGTGGGAACACTTCCAGATCATCTTGTGGTATGTTGTGAAGTGTTACGCAGCCTCAGCTTTCCTCAGATTCAAAATTCTTGGTTGCTTCCACTTCACTTTCAGTAAAAGGATAATCTTTTTCTCTAAATTAAAAGATCTATAGTATTCTTCCTGAGATTTGAGATGGAGTCCGAATCCTGTATATTCTTGAATCTTCCGTCTACCAGCCCACCCAGAGAGATACAACTGCAATTTTCTTTCCGAAGGGGGGGGCCCCCCCCCACCCCCCCCCATAGGGGGGGGGGGAACCCCCCCCCCCCCCCCTCAAAAATTTTGTCGATCTTCAAGCTGAAGTGATCAGGAAGGAACCTGGGAGCCATGTCGGACGGCTGAGGAATTCGCTATAGCTGGTACATGGAAGTCCAAAATACGCTAGCCAGAGCTCAGTCTGGAGAGAGGATCCAGCTGTGAAAGCCCAGTGGCTGGTGTGGGCGGTCTCTCGGTCCTATCAGAGCAAAAGATGCTGGTAGAAGGACCTCCCCCCCGGGAGTCGACAACTACGCCCCCCAGCAGTGGAAGAAGAAGGACCATGGCAAGAGACAGGACAGAGAGGAAGGAGACACTGCTCACTCGGAGAATTCAGAACGAGGAGACTCCTTGACAGAAGGCCTGATTGAAGCACATGCGCAAGCTGGCCACACAGGTTATGGAAGGGGGTAAGGGGAATAAGTGACGTGCTCCAGACCAGATACGAGAGCTAGAGACAGCTCCCCGCCGCCTCCGGCTCCATAACTGGATACAGCAGCCCGAACTGGCCTACGATGCACGTCAGACCGCACTCGGGGCCGCTGGTCCGAGACCCGCGGACATTGTTGAATGCCGTAGCAAATGTAGAGTAAGATTCTAGGCCTGCCTCCGTAGAAGTAATGGATTTGAGCGGAGGGTCGAAAAAAAAAAAGGCGAAGATGAGCTTCGAAACGAACCTTGGGATTTTTCCTAGCCAAGTGGTTGGAGCTATAGTGGAGAAAACGGGGAGGGGAATGTTCTTTCGTTCCTCAGGAGGCACCGAACAGCTGAGATAGTGTACCAGGGTCTGGGAGGGAACAGCTGTGCAGAGTGATGGTGACCTGTCTATAGATGATATCTCCCGCAGTTGCCTGAACTATAACCTGTTCGTGACTGCACTGCGGGCTAGGTTGTGAGGAACCCACTGGTCAGACCGCAAGGCCGCGATTAAGACTGAAGACCATAAATCAGCGGGCGGAAGGGCAGTTCGGCTAGAGATGCACAATCCCAAGGAAGTTTAGAAGCAGTTTAGACGGTCAGTTATCCGAGGCTGGTCCCAGGAGGCCGCTGATAAAACAGCGTTAAATGATATAACGCATTTAAATGAAGATGTGTAAGCCAGAGAATGCAATTTCTAGAAGAGAACCCCTTAATGGAAACTTGCAGATGTGGTACTTGCTGGGCGAGAAGAAGTGGAGATTGATTTTAACCGATACAACAGCGGGGAGGCCTTCTGGGTGGAGCAAGCTTCCCCCGCACGGTCCCTCCAAGAGGTTCCCAAACGCAGAAGGGAGGAGTGTGCGAGTGCAAGATCCCAACCCTCGGGCCTGCTTTCAATTAGCGGCGCAGAAAGGAAGTCACTGGCTGTGATACTCAGAAGTGCGAAGTTTGGAACCAAAAGGGGCGCCAAAAGAAGGAAAACCGAAAAGTCCCCGCAGGCGAAGACCTCGCGAAGCAGCAACAAAGTCGAAAGAGACGGCAGAGGTTCGCCCCTACCCGAGGAAACAGGAATCAGAAACCCAGTGGGCTACCCTGAAGAGGAATGATTCGACTCGCAAGGTATTCGCTTCCCTGGTAATCCAACGCATGGGCCTATGACCATTTCCATGAAGTTGAGGGTAACTCAATTCAGGGGCGGAAGTGATAAGTGCGTAGCCCTGTTAGATTCCGGGTACACAAGAATGGTATAATAACACTGGAAGTTAGTGAAGAAAATGGGCCTATAATTAAACCGTTTGAAGCACGTGCCGGCCGCATTTCTTTTGCCAACTAGATGATCAGTGGCTGGAGGTTGCCCTGCACATTTTGGTCATGGAAGCCGTATAGAAATGATCATGCGGAGAGCATGTAATGAGACTCGGCTTTATTTGTGTCTCCACTTGTATTGTGGGTCCCTGGGATGGAGCAAACATTAATACTCGGGGCATTGCCTGCTATCACGGAAATGGACCGCCCAGGTTAACTGGAGAAAGGGTGTGTTGGCATGCACGCAACTCAAGCAGGCGACTGTGGAAGAGGGGCAATTTCCAGTCAAAAGGCCTTCAGGACCCGATTGAAATAGCTTGCACAGGTCCTGAGCCCGTGAAAGGGAAGGAGAAAATTCTCCAGAAGAGTATTGGGGTATCTAAAAGAAGTGGTTCAGCGAGAAGGGCCATGCGGATGAGCTTCGTCACCACCTAACAGCCTGTGTGCTATTGAGAATTTGCCTGGGTGAGAACTCGCCGAAAGAGCCGATAGTTGTACTCATGACACCCGCAGCCGGAATTGAGGAGCTAGATTGAGTGTTAATAGATAAAAATTGGAACGTGGTTTTCCTTAACCTGGCTAAGGCCTCGGGTAGCGCCCCAGTTGTTGTTGCCGTGAAAAGAAAGATGGTGTCCACACGCTTGGTGGTTGACTGGAGCTTACAGAAATTGAACGCGTATATCTCTGTGGGAATAGCATGTACCCCTTCCTTTGATAAGATTGACAACGGTGGCGTGTCGTGGACCCATATCTAGCGAAGGGGAAGAAATTTTCAAAAGTTGGGATTCTGATGACGAAGCATAACTACTCTCGAAGATTGCGGGTTAAAGGAAGGGGTATCGAGTGGAAGACCGTTTATAACTCACTGTCCCGGAGGTGGGTTTTGTTTCCAATTCTAACCGCGTTTCTTCCTATTTGGGTTTACAAAGGGGCTCCCCAGCTGTATTCAATTGGCAAGATGATCAAATTCAGTTGTTAAGCATGAAATTTATACAGGGGGGGTTCTGGTTTATCTTGATGATATCCTTAATCTACACAGAAACTCTGGAATGAACATGGTGAAGACTGGTGTGGTCGCGTTCTAACAGAAACTAGTGTGCTGCTAAATTGGTAGTGAGAGAGAGTGGGAATTCCACCAAGAGAAAAAAATTGACTTAATTTGGGATACATCGCATTTCCATCTATGAAACAGGCATCGAAAAATGGGGGATCCAGGAGAAAGTGCATGCCGTTTTCTGGAATGGGGCGTCCAACCATTGCAGAGAAAACAACTGTAAAGCTTCTTGAGATTGTGCAAAAATGTTTACAGCAATTATCACGACTTTGCTAAGGATAGCTATGCCTCATCAAACAAATCTCTTAAAACACAAAAAAGGGGAGGTGAAGCCAAGCGGGGACAAGTCGGTGGTGTGGAGATGGGTGCCATGCGGAGTTGCCACGCACGTTGTGAAAAGCTAAAAACGACTGGTTTGCTGGCATAACCAGTGCTAAAGAGCACCCGCGAGCTAGGAACTCCTTTGTTGATATCGATGTCAAAGCGCCTGAGTGCTCTAGTGATGTGTAAGACGGTATGATAGCGTGTTGTACCAGTGCGGGAAATGAGAATCGAAAAAGGACCTTGCAGCCTGTGCACGTGATAACTCCCGTAAACTGTCTGAGAACAGAATGAGAAGGATGCGGCCCCGTCTGGGGGGAGAAAGAAGCTCTTGGCAAGAGTTATCGTTGGACCTTAAAACTGCGACGCGTGGAAGACCTTTCCTGAGAAGGAGCAATAACATCCATTTGAGGTAGGAACTGATCATGAACACAAATATTGGTATAGCCGTAAATAACTGAGTTCCCTAAACAGTTCGACTTTGGCCCCAGTATTCAAGCGGTCAGTAATTTCTCACTGGAAGTAACATTCGAGGTGGTACAGGTCGGGAAGAACTGTCATGGGTGGAGGTGCTCTCTCTAGACTACTCTACGGCCAGAGTCATTATATAGCAGTATGCCACAGAGGTGAATAGCCCAATTGTCTCAACCAACATACTAGCCCGCCTCAGAAAGTCACAGTCAGAGGCTCGCAAAAGAAGAAACAGAAGTGGACTTTATCGAATGAGACCCCTAATCCGCTGTGATCGACGGACTATAAAAAAGCCTTTAAAACTGTGTAACGAACTGTGTCCTGCTCATTGATACAGTGACTATACAGTTAGAGAGGGATGGTTTGCTTGCGGTGGGGACGCAGTTTATGTGCCACAGGTACCTGTTAGGGGCCAATAGCTGATCCAGCAACAAGCTCATGATTCAAATGCATCTGGGATCACTTTGGATTTGTGAAGACCTTACAACCCGGTGGTTAGGGGCAATTCTGTGGCCTACACTTTAAAGAGAGATTATAGAAGCCTTATGTGTAGGCTGAGCTATCCATTTGTGCTTAGGCCAAAGGAGACCTCCTGGTAAATCAGTGAGGGTTTGTGTCCAGAAATGTAGCTAGATCCAATGGCCCGCTGGAAAGAATTTCTCTATGGGACTTTACAGTAGACAGTACCGCCGAGCTAAGCGTAGAAACATGGTCATTACTGGGTAAGTAACAATTGTTTTTTCCAACAAGTACAGTTGCATACCTTGTTCCAAGATTCCATCTGCTTAAGAGCTATCGCTGAGGCGATAGAACTTTGATTATCTTCACATGTTCTATAGGTTACATTGCGACGTTCCCGTGAACGCGATCAATCTACTGACAGAGGGGTCCTAAGTTTACCTCAAAAATTGAGTTTTATGGAAAGGAGTTCCTGAAGTTGATAAAGCTCACGCCCGGGTAAGCCTCCACCGACACACTGCTCTAAACCAATGGGCAGCCTGTGAGGAGGAACCTAATGCAGTGTTAGAATAGAGTCTCTTATAGATGTCCTGATCAGCGTAAATTCGTATTCACGGCGAAAAAGATACACTGGTCCAGCGACAAGGCGTTATAGTGTACTATGAGGCCATTTGCCTTGGAAGTGCACCATATAACAACATCGTACACAGTAGTGGCGTTGTGGATTCTACTCTCCATTTAAAGTAGTCTTCAGGAA
>BHFT01062137.1:0-10548 GCA_004320025.1 Laticauda laticaudata
ATTTAATAAGAATATTTCATTCATTCAGATCTAGGTTGTCTTATTTTTGTGTTCCCTTTATTTTTTTGAGCAGTGTAGTAAAAGGAGTGAATCTTATATTCTGTGATTTACCTTACTGGTAATTTACTGTATTTACTTACCTTTCTTTTTGTTTGTTTTGTCTTATTTAAAAAGAAATTGCTGGTCGTTGACCTCATCAATATTACTGATTATAAAGGAAGCTCTATTAGACTCTTGGAAGCATAAAGACTTCCTTCTCAGAAAGTGGTGGAACAGAAGATAGTCCTCGATTTACCTGTTTTTTGGGGGAACTGGAATTTCCACGAGTCAGCCAGGAGGGGTTGTTAATTAAGTCATGTCTGATTTTACAATAGTTTTCACCATTGTTGTTACAATGCAGTTGTAAAATGAATTGTGTTGTGTTTAAGTCAATCTGGCTTGCCCTCTTGATTTTGCTTATGGGAAAAAAACTTGGGAAGGTATGGCAATCATGTGACTCCAGGATTCTGCATTCATCATAAACTGTTGTCAAGGGCCTGGATTTTGTTGATATGACCGTGGCCCAGTCACATGTGAGGACTAGATATGTCACTTTTTTTTCAATGACATTGCAGTAATATCACTTGTAATAGCACTCAGATTTATATACCGCTTCAGAGTGCTTTACATCCCTTTCTAAGTAGTTTACAAGAGTCAGCCGATTTGCCTGCAATAATCCAGGGCCTCATTTTACTCACCTTGGAAGGGTGGACGGCTGAGGCAACCTTGAGATGGTGAGGATCAAACTCCTGGCAGTCGGCTGAATTAGCCTGCAATACTCCATTCTAGCCACTGCAGCTGTTCTATACTTGAGTAACGAAATGTCTTCAAGAAAACAACTAAGGTCAGAGAGCACCAAGGATCTTCCTCCTTCTCCTCCTCCTCCTCCTCTTCCTCCCCTCCAAATCCCACTTCCTTCTTGCAGTGATGCTTCTGTAATTTCAAATGCATCAAGCATCAGGGAAATCAGAAGATTCAAGCAGTTCAAGTGATTGCAGAAATTTATTGCAAGCTTAAGCTCTCTACAAGAATCTGACCAACTAACAGGCAAGGGAAGTGAGCAGGAGATAAGAGAAGCATTGAAGGCAGGCTGGATGTAAATCTCCCATGGGCAGGAAGGGATTTGTGACTTGTGACACTTTTGACCTGACCCTCAGGAGCTTGGGAGCTTTCTTTCAAAGGTTTCATTAACAAAGTATGTAAGGTCATATCCTACAAAACGGCCCCTAAACTAATAGTTGTAAAGAATACCTGTATCTTGGCTACCTCGTTATATTGGAGAAGTCAGTTCAACTCCTGTCTGTTCACAGCATGGATATTCTTTAGGGAAAGTTGGATCCTTGGCAAGGATTCTTGCTAGCATTGATCTAATCTCTGATGGGTGGTGTTTTTTTTTTCCAAATCCCTTCCCAGAGATCTCCATGGATCACTGAGAATAAGAGAATAACAGAGTTGGAAAGGACCTTGGAAGTCTTCTAGTCCAACCCCCTTTTCAAACAGGACACCCTATACTGTTACAAATGGCTGTCCAATCTCTTCTTAAAAGCCTCCAGTGATGGAGCATTCACAACTTCTGGAGGGAAGTTGTTCCACTGGTTGATTGTTCTTACTCTCAGAAAATTTCTTCTTAGTTCTAGGTTCTCTCCTTGATTAGTTTCCATCTGTTGTTTCTTGTCTTGCCTTCAGATGCTTTGGAAAATAATTTGACCTCCTCTTCTCTGTGACATTTCCTCAAATATTGGAAGACTGCGATTTTGTCACCCTTAGTCCTTCTCTTCATAAGACTAGACACACCAATTCTTGCAACCATTCAAACTTCTCTTCTTCTTTGGTTTAGTTTATAAAATCTGGACTGAATAAGGAAGAACAGTTTGGCTGCTCTGGAAATGTCACATCTACTTTTCCTGTTAATAGCCAAAGGAGGTAAAAGGATGTGACATGCAAATTCCTGACATTGTGACATTGTGAAGTGAGTCAAGCATGAAGGAACAGAGATAGGTCGAGACTAGAGCTCAATGAGAAGATTATTGTTTGGGTGCTTTGTCCTTCTCTTTCTGCAAAGTCCAAGTGGAAGAAGAGATTTGGAAGAATGTCTTGAAGGAGATGAAGTTGAATTCTGAAGGAGATAGCCGACTGAAAGAAGGAGCATATCTATGCAAAGCAGGAGGGAAAAGAGAAAGAAGAATGACTTAGCACTGTCCATCTTAGACACTGGATTTTTAATACCTTTGCTTGCATCAGTTATATACAGTTCGAGGAAGGATGGAGATTTAAGGCATATCTCTAACAATGTTGTTAGTTGTGAAGTCATGTTTTACCCATTGTGACCATATGGACAATGTTCCTCCAGGCCTTCCTGTCCTCTACCATCTTCTGGAGTCCATTTAAGCTCACACTGACTGCTTCAATGACTCCATCAAGCCACCTCCTTCTCTGCCATCCCCTTCTTCTTTTGCCCTCAATCATTCCCAGCATTAGGCTCTTCTCCAGTGAGTTCCTTCTCATTAGGTGGCCAAAGTCTTTGAGTTTCATCTTCAGGATCTAGCCTTCTAAAGAAGAGCCAGGGTTGATCTCCTCTAGGACTGACCGGTTGGATCGCCTTGCAGTTCAAGGGACTCGCAGGATTTTTCTCCAGCACCATAGTTCAAAGACCTCCATTCTTTGGCACTCAGCCTTCCTTATCATCCAACTTTCACAGCCATACATTACAACTGGGAAAACCATAGCTTCGACTATACACACAATTTATTTGGCAGAATGATGTTTCTGCTTTTTTTCCCATCTATCAATAGAAGAAAATATTCATAGCTCAATGTTGATCTGTAGGCTCCTTGGTGTTATCACCTTAGTTGTTTGCTTGAAGATGTTTCATTATCCAATTAACTAACATTATCAGTGCCAGAAAGAGGTAAGATCTGTAAAGAAGAAGAGGAGTAGGAGGACTGTGAGGTCTTTGTTGCTCTCTAGCTTGGTGGTTTTCTTGCAGACATTTCATTACCAAACTAGGTAACATTATCAGTGCTCGAAAATAGGGTTTGTGGAGGGGGAGGGGAAGAAGGAGGAGAAGGAGGAGAGATATGCCCCCCCCTTGTCACTTTGGACATTGTTTCATCTTCTTTCTATTTCAAGAAAAATTGCAGAATTCTTCTTTTCCAGAATTCTTTTGGCCTGAAAATCTGGAGACATCAACCTGATTTCCTCTCAAACCACATAGATTTAAGCTCCTTGAATCTTGCATCATAAGCCTGATTTACAGTGATTTTCTTTTAAAGCTGATTGTAGCATTCGGGATGTCTTTCTTGGTAACATTTGATGTTTTTCTAGCCAGGGATGGAGAGAAAGGAATGTTCCTCCCATCTAAAAGTAGTTGTTTGGAAATGTCAGCAGGGTATCATCTGTATATTTGAATTGAGTCCTTACTATGATGGACAGATTCTGTTTGAGAAGTATAGAGACCAAAGCTTCTTAAAGAAAAATCAGAAAGTTCAGTTGGGCAGGGTCCTCATGCAGGCTCTGGGAGGGGGAGGCCATTTTCGCCCTTCCAGAGACCTGAGGGAAGCCTCCGGATTCTGGGGAAGGTGAAAAATGACTCTCCAGGAAGTTCTAGTAGGCCAGGCCCACCATAGCCATACCCACCCAGCAACTGGGTAGCAAACTGGTTGTTGGGATTTTGGAATAACATCCCTGAGTGATCCCCTTTTGTGACCCTCTGGCAAGCAAAGTCAACAGGAAAGGCAGAGTCACTGTCAACTCATAAAATATTTTTAAGGTCGTTTAGAGTTGCCAACAGAAAGGGGCGGGGAAGCATGCATTCCATAAGTGTTTTGAAAGATAGTAACTAGGTGACTGAAGTTTCTGCTTTGCAAAATTCTAACTGGAGAACATGATTGATTATTCTTGGCTATGGATGTGTCCCATTGGAGAATATGAATTATGATACACCCAGGCGGTGGGGGGAAACCAGGGTCAAGGGTGACAGTGAATTATGTTTTGCAGAGTTGACTACACCCAGGCAGTGCTGGCATGTTTACTCCTAATAAATCTTCTTTAAGTTCTGGAAATCCGGCTAGAGACTCATGATTTAAATGGAGGTAACTACTAGAGCCCTGACAGTCACTTCACAACTGTGTTACTAGCTTAACAACTACAGCAACTCACTTAACAACCGTGGCAAGCCAGTTGTAAAATGGGGCAAAATTAACTGGGTCTATGAACTAGGACAACTCACAACAGCCAATTCACTGTGAGACAACTCGCCACAGGACAAGAGGTACACTAATATCGAAGAAATGGTCGAATAGAATCACAAAAGAAAGGATACCAAAGGGTGGACAAAATAAAATGTGAATGACAAAAATTGAATTTTTTTTTAGTTACTTGAAAGAATCAAATTGAATTGCTGAGTTGTCCCACAGCAGGTTGGCCACGGCGAGTTGTTTTATTCTGAAATTTAGTGAACAGAAGTTTTGCTTAGCAATGAATGAATGAATGAATTATTTATTAGACAAATGTGATTGGACACACAAGGTATTTGTCTTGGTGCAAATGCTCTCAGTGTACATAAAAGAAATCGTCAAGAGTCAAGAATCATCAGGTACAACACTTAATAATAGTCATAGGGTACCATCAGTAATCAAATCATACTAGGAAACAGTCAATATAGATTGTAAGGATACAAGCGACAAAGTTACAGTCATACAGTCACAAGTGGGAGGGAATGGGTGATAAGGAGTGATGACAAGATTTATAGTAATAGTAGTGCAGACTTTGTAAATAGTTGGACAATGTTGAAGGAATTATTTGTTTAGCAGAGTGATTGAATTCAGGGGAAAAACTCTTCTTGTGATAAGTTGTTCTGGGGTGCAATGCTCTATAGCGTCGTTTTGAGGGAAGGAGTTGAAACAGTTTATATCCAGGATGTGAGGGGTTTGTAAATATTTTCACAGCCCTCTTTTTGACTCGTGCAATATACAGGTCCTCGATAGAAGGCAGGTTGGTAGTAATTGTTTTTTCTGCAGTCCTAATTATCCTCTGAAGTCTGCATCTTTGTTGGGTTGCAGAACCAAACCAGACAGTTATAGAGGTACAGATGACAGACTCAATAATTCCTCTGTAGAGCTGTATTAACAGTATTTATGTTTATAATACTCTCAATATAATTTATATATTAAAAATGCATTCAAAGAGATTCCACCTGCAGAAACTCACTGATAAATCATGGTTTCTATCGTGGTTTCCAAGATTCTGTACTTTATTCCAAAATGTTTGCATTCAAATACCCATTGAAGTCTGTGTGATTCACACATCCTTGGCTGTGTTTGGTTGCCAGGGATTTGATATTAATCTTGGAAATGGACACATTTTTAAAATATAGAACATTCCCTTAGTGCATGGACATGTTCAGCAGCAGAAGTTTTACATGCTTCTCTCTAGCTACAAATATCCTCTTGCTGAACAAGGTTCTCTCGTACTTAAAAGAAAATAAATCAGCCCTTAGGAAAATTTAGGATAAGCATCTATGGCAGCAAAAGTACGGAATTCAAATTAAGAGAAGCGTGGGGGGAAAATCAAGCCATTTAATTACAACTAATCCTTGAGTTATAACTGGTTGCTTAGTGGCTGCATTTGAAGTTACTACAGACCTCCTTAATGTGATTGTGTTTATGACCAGTTCTCCAGGACTGGTCAGAACCTGCTGAATACCACCTCTGATCGTAATTCCAGGTGGTAATTAGTATAAAAGTTTAATCAATGGAGGTTTCCTTACGAGCATCTTCATGTTTCTATTTTCTCTTTTTCAGAATACAGAAAAAGTCCTCGTCCCTTCAGTCACATTGATTGTTGGCTGTGGGGTGTCCTCCTTGACTCTCCTTCTCCTGATCATCATTTATATCTCAGTCTGGAGGTAAGAATTGGATTTTTCTGCATCAAGTATTTCAACTTCCTTTTCTCTCTGAAAAATAAAGTTTGCGGGGGCTCCAGAAAAATTAGACAGATGTGTTGTGACCTGTCAGCCACCGGCCCCTCCAGCAACCGAATCATAGGAGAAGGAGAAGATGTGGGAATCAGGGTCAGCATCAAGCTAACTTGGGAGCTCCAAGGGAGGAGAGGAAATGGAGCTGGCACAGAGAGAGGGAGGGAGGGAGAGAGAGAGAGATGGAGCCTGGGCCATCCATCATCCTTCAGATAGAGAGTCAACAGTCCCCAGGTCCGGAGGTGGCTGTTGAAGAACAGGACGAACAGCTGGGTGCAGTGCCTGATGTGCGGATGTGCAGAAGGTAGAGGAGAGGAGAGCAGTGGAACTCTATGGGCTGGTCTTTGGGACAGAAGAGCCACCGCTGCTAGCAAAGCCTCATCCTAGCTCTGGGGATAAAAGGCAGGGGGCGGAGATGAATAGATGTGGCAGACAATTATTCATCTTCCAGACAGACAGACTTGTTAGCCTGTGCTGAGAGACAAGTTTTGTGCCAGGGCTGCCGGCACTTCTAATTAAAGGAATATTTTGAGTTCATTTCAGAGAGTTTGTCATGTTTGGGGAGCTGGGTCAGAACAAGATGGTCTTGGTGACTGTGGTGGTAGCAAGTAAGCCAAGCTAGAAAGCAACAGATCTTTAGGCTGGAGGTCCTTCAGCCTACTATAGTTGGACCTCAGGTCTGCCAGCTGCTAGACCTTAGCACTGAAAAATCAGATTCTTTTTCTTTTCATAAAGTTTGTTAATCTTTTATAACTTTAAAAACAAACAAAAATTGTCAATATCTTGTCATTAACAGTTTGTGCCATTCATCTTATACTATTATTTTGTGCCTTATTTACAAATATATACAATTTATGCAAATGTAAGCATTTAACCTATATGTTGCTTATCATTAATTTTTTCATCATCCATCTATCTTAGGTCAATCCATTTTTCCCAAATCCTATAATACTCGGACTCCTCCTTCTCTTGTAATATCAGAGTTAATTTATCCATCTCAGCACAAATCATTATTTTTTGGATAGTCAGTTCATCTGATGGTATACATGTATGTTTCCAACACTGGGCATATGCAATTCTAGCTCCTGTTAAAATATGCAATACTATATATTTTGTATTTCTCCTCTATTTCTTTTGAAATATCCCCAGTAAGAATAGTTCCGGTTCTAATTCTATATGTTCATGAGTGATCTCTTGCAACCATTTTTTAATTTTTAGCCAATATTTTTGATTCTCCGGGCAGGACCCCCACATGTCAATTTCATGGAAAGGGTCACCGAATGACCAGATGACTGCTAAGGAATATAAATCCTTCCATTTCCCACTGTTCAGCCAGAACTGAAGAAGCTTCTTAGATGAGAAGTGAAACATTTTCAAGGGGGAAGAAAACCCAAGAATTTCCAGTTGCCTTTTGGAAAAAGCCCCTTTGAGATGTCCATAGCACATCCTTCCCCCAAATTTCATCCTCCCAAGGATCCTGGGAATTGAGTTAAACTGAGAGATGAGATTGTCTCCAAGCCTCCCAATGCTCCAGCTACAGTTGGATCCCGGTTCCTAGTCTCGTGCCCTGACCACTACACCACACTGCCTGTCCTATTGAAGTTTGACATGCTTTCTTTTCCTTCTGCTCCCTTGTTCCCTTCCTGCAGGTATATCCGCTCCGAACGATCGGTCATCTTGATCAATTTCTGCCTCTCCATTGTATCTTCCAATGCTCTCATCCTCATCGGACAAACTCAAACCCGGAACAAGGTAACTCTTAAGCCAGCTCCCCATATCTGGAATTAAAACCTTCGCGGTCCATTCTTTGGTGAGTGATTTTGGAGTCCAAAACTAGGGCAAGCAGAAAGACGTACATTATCCATCTCTTTGTTGGAGAATGTAGGAAGCATGCTAAGGGTTTTGACATGCCTGCATGCACCCATACAAAGGGATCTGAGAAGATGGCTTTTAATCGTTCTTTGTTATCTCTTGCCGTGAAGCACGAGGCAAGGACAGGACTGGTTTGTCAGGGTTGAATGAATTCCATCTCTCCAGTTGCAAAGGAGAAAATGACCTAAATGGAGCCATGAAGAGAATATCTCACTTATTTTGTGAGATAGATAAGAGATATTATGAGATATAAGAGACACTATATTAAGATACCTCTTTCCCAGGTTCTTGAGAAAGATTTGATAGGTGGACCAAAAATGCCAAATCTGGCATTAATTAGATTTGTAATGAGATTTTAAGAGATATTGGATAACCATTTGCCTGAAATGATGTAGGGTTTCCTGCCTGAGTAGGGCGTTCGACTAGAAGACCTCCAAGGTCCCTTGTCTATTCTCTAATCTATTTTTTTCTTTTCTTTTCTATTCATTTCCAATTCTATTCTGTTCTATTTTGATTGTATTCATTTCTGAATCTATTCTATTCTATTCCTTTCTGATTCTATTCTACTCTGTTCTGCATTCTATTCTATTCTGCATTCTATTCTATTCTATTCTATTCTCTATTCTATTCATTTCTGATTCTATTCATTTCTGATTCTATTCTATTCTACTCTCTACTCTACTCTACTATACTCCACTCCACTCCACTGCACTCCATTCTCCCTCTCTCCCTCTCCCTCCCTCTCTCTCTCTCTTTCCATACATTGTAGATTGTCACGGGTGTTGGTATGCGGGTTTTGGCATGTTCAGGTCTTTTCCCTTGTAAGATTGAGAGTATCTTGGCAATGTTTCAGTGAGGTCCCACTCACCATCTTCAGGCTGGTGCTTTCGGCTTCGTGCTTGTGTGAGCCTGAAGATGGTGAGTGGGACCTCATCGAAACATCACCAAGGTACTCTCAATCTTACAAGGGAAAAGACCCGAACACACCAAAACCTGCATATATGTGTGTGTGTGTGTGTTCTGCTTGATTCATGCTTGTGTGGTGTTTCTAATATCTTCTGTCTGTTTTGTGGGTTTTTTTTGTCTTGATTGGCTGGCAACATTGTGTTCCTGTATTGGAGGCTTTCAGTGCGGCTTGGCTCTGAGTAAACGGACGGCTATCATTTGTNCCCCCCCCCCCGATACCTCCAGCTCAAACACACTCCAACCAGGCACCCACCTAGCTTCCTAACAAATGATAGCCATACTTTTATTCGGAGTCAAGCTGCACTAAAAGCCTCCAATACAGGAACACAATGTTGTTGCCAGCCAATCAAGACAAAAAAAACCACAAAACAGACAGAAGATATTAGAAACACCAATCAAACAGAACACAGCAAACTCCAAGACGAATAAACACAGACCAAAATTCCCAACCAATCAGGATGAAGAAAAAAACATTCTGGCACAGCAGAAGACTAGCCCCAAATTTAACACAGAAACAGCTGTGAAAGTCTGACTCACAGACAAACACAATATAATTTATAGGCCAGTATAAGTATGTGCATAATAAATGAGTACTAACAAATGGATAAATGGAAATAGTAGGACAGGGGTGGTAGGCACGCTGATGCACTTATGCATGCCCCCTTTAAGGATCTCCTAGGAATGGGGTGGGGTCCACAGTAAACTGATTGAGGTTAAAGATGTGAGGGGTTGAGGCTGTGACAATGGCGTCGGGTAGGGCATTCCAGGCATTGACTACTCTAGTGCTGAAGTCGTGTTTTCTGCAGTCGAGTTTGGAGCAGTTTACTTTGAGTTTGTATCAGTTGTTTGCCCATGTATTATTGTGGTTGAAGCTGAAGAAGTCATTGGCAGGCAAGATATTATAGCAGATAATTTTGTGAATTATGCTTAGATCGGATCATAGGCGGCATAGTTCTAAGTTGTCCAGGTCCACAAGTTCAAGCCCGGTGGCATAAGGTATTCTACTGCGAGCTGAGGAGTGGCATACTCTTCTTTAAACTGTTTGTCTAATATGGTATAAAGTTTCCTGCCTGAGCAGCTTTTCAAGAAAAGATTGGGCAACCATTTGTCTGGAATGTTTTAAGGATTGCTGCCTTGGGCAGGGAGTTGGGCTAGTAGATGACCTCCCTCCCAGCCCTATGAGTCTATGAATAGATGATCTGCTTTTCTCTAGAGCCCTTTGTTTTTTTCCTCGGCCCATCCTGAAGCCAGCTGATGGCCTTGAGTAAACTTTAGTTCATATACACTAAGTCGGGCAAAATGATAGAATTGGTTGTCTATTGATTCAAGTGGTTTTTTCAAGCAATTTAGATATGGGGGAGGAGGGGGAGGAGGAAGAGGAGATGATTGTAGGGTCTTTGGTGCTCTCTGAGCTTGGTGGTTTTCTTGCAGACATTTCATTACCAAATTAGGTAAAATCATCATATATGCTAATCATACATAAGTGCTGGTCTTCATATCATTTAGACTTCCTGTTCAATCTCCCAGCTCACTACTGTCTTTCTTCAAATGTGGCCCTGAGCATTGGACGCAATATGCCATATATGCAATCTGATTTGGACCTTTCCCTTCTGTTCCGTACAGAAAAACGCGAGGTAGACCGGGTTCCAACAGTAAAAGTCTTTATTTGCAACAGTAAAGATAAACGGAACAGTTTG